>SRLM01000155.1:679214-845780 GCA_015708895.1 Populus ilicifolia | reverse complement strand
ATTATAATTTTTTATATAGAAAAAACTAAAAAAATCCTAACAATACCCGGTAAAAGAATTATCTTTTCAAATAGAAAAAACTAAAAAACATAATAAAAAAATAAAAAAATAATTTTTTAAAATTAAAAAAATAACTAAGAAAATTATTTATTTTATAAAAAGCTCCTGTCTCGATAATAGATTCAGGCTGCCCATTTTCAGTTTCTTGTTCTTTCTTCCGTTCTTGGAGAAACATAGATACAGAAAGGAGAAAATGCTCCCTCTAGTCCTCTAATCCTCTAATCTTGCTCATGTGTTGAGCCCCATTGTCAGCTGCGTAAAAGTCTAAGCTGTGCTTAACTGTTGAAATCCTCTTACCGTCGAATCCTCCTTATCGTTCTTCATATTTTACATGTTTGATTGCGAAGTAGATGTTATCTCGACACAAGTTCACACCCCCTGCTGTTTCTCTAGGTAGATGATTTAAATGCAACAAATGTCTCTCCCTAAATCTAATTATCTGCCTACTCGCATTTTTGTAGCACTTTCAGGCTGGCGTAGAGCTTGCTCTTGAGTTTGTTTCCATGGCTGCGACCGATGCGTAGCAGCTAGTGTATATGTAGAAGCTTTGTTCCTATGGTTTGCCAGTGACTCCCCACCTTAGCCTTGTCCCAGAGACAAGCCCTATACTTTCAGATTTGATAAAGATAACGAAAATCTTCACTTCCTAAGATATGCTGATAATTGAATTCAAGTTTAATTAACACGGAAAACTGTTCGGCATATTTTCACTTCCTAAGATATGCTGATAATTGAATTCAAAGTTTTGTTAAGAACTCTGAAAATAATTTATGTGAACCAACAATCCGAATCCAAGAACTTCTTAAGTTGAGAATTCATATTTGGCTGTAGTGCACAAGCAGAGCAGATGGCAAGGTGGAATACTGTTTGATTTAACCAAGTACTCTCTTTCAAGAATCCTAGCTTAATTTCTGCCACAAAAACAAGTTTATGATCTGTACACGATCCCTTAAGCTTCCCAGGGTGACGTACATTCATGACTAGCTACTTCAATGATCACACATTAACAATATCAAGAAGCAATAGAGGGCCACAAGAATGTGCTTAAATTGACGAAGGTTATAATTTTTACAAGAAAACAAGGAGGATCTGGCAACAATTTAAGCCGATTAAAACATTCTCAGGGCGAAGGATCACATTTTTTAAGAGGACAAGGTGTCAATAATGGTCGTGTGGAGAGGATCACTCAAGTGAGTAGCCCAGTTGTTGAGGGGGCCTTTTCCTGTAACCCAAGCTTGAACTGCAAAGCCAAGGAAGGCAACCATGGCAAGGCGAGCGTGCTTGATCTCTGCCAATTGAAGGGTAGCCTTCTTTTCTGGGTCAGCAGCTAAGCCAAGAGGATCAAAGAAACTGCCTCCTGGGTAAAGCCTTTTCTCTGGGTCAAGCTCTGCGTTCCTTTGGAATTCAATGTATCCAATCACCAAAACCTCAATCCAGATCAATGTTGTAATGGAAAATGGTAGCGGCTGACCAAGGTATGATGATCCTTCAACTAATTCCACCTGAAAAGGACACAAGATCATCAGCCACCTGAACGTAAATGTATCACTAGAACTTAAAGACAAATTCCTGATATATGTACCTTTCCAGCATCTTGCCAGGTAACTCCAGTGAGCCACTCGACTGAGAGAGCACCGAGAGTAGCCAACATAGCCCACCTTCCATGAATGAGCTCACACTCCCTGAACCTTTGCAACCCGAAAACCTCACTGTAAGGCTGGAACGGAGTTGACTTCACATCAGAAACCTCAGTACGGGTCCCAATAATATCTCCAGCCAGATTCTTAGCCAAGTTTTGATCCAAAGAGTCAAGCTCGAACTGCAAGTACTCAGCTGGTCTGCCCAACCCAAATGGGTCAAACCCGTAATCACCAACCAAACTGCCATCTAGGTACTCAGGTGCCTTGGCTCCTGGATACCAAAGTGGGCGGTCTGGAGTGGTCTTAATAGATTTCTTGGGTGCTTTCTTGCCAAATCCGAACCTGGCTTGGATCCTACCCGCGTTTGAATAGACGTCGGGCAGACGAGTTCCAATGAAGGAGGATGTAGCCGCAGCAGCTGTGGAGGCAGCCATGGCTAGACTCAGGTGTGTTTTTAGGAGGCTTGCAGAAGTGATTGTTAGTTCCACCGTGCTACGCTGGCTTTTAATGAAGGTTAGATGCTTTATCTTAGGTGGTAATTACAGGCCATTGGATCAAGTTGCGTATCCATCTGAGGGTTGTGAAAGTATAGGCCTTATCTTGCCTTATCTGAATGTGGGGTCCGGTGACCTGTGCCTTGCTGGTAATATCTGGTCTTGCATGATGTTGAAGTTCAATTATATTATATTATATTTATTTAATTTTAAATTAATTTTTTATTATATTATTTGTATATACTAATATTAAAAATAATATTTTTTTAAAAAATATTTTAATATATTTCAAATAAAAAATTATTTTAAAAAATAAAATCAATCACACTGCTAGAATGAGTGATCTTTTCGTGGTTGATGTTGGCGGGAGAAAATCTAGTTAATCGTCTTTCAGGATTTTGAAGGAGTCTGTCGAGAACCTTGACAGATAATTTCTTCGTTACTTAGTATAATCCATGATTATACAACAAGGTTTTTAATGATTAATGACCTTGATGAATTTCTTTTGACCTTGTTTTTAAATAATTGCAAATAAGATGTTAGGTCTAGATTTGAGAAGAGAAGAAAGTTATGTTGAATCAGTTACATATGAGTGAGTTTTAATTTTATTTATTTTTCCTAGCTTTATTATTTATTTAATTTATTATATTTGATTTTCAATGCAAAGATCATAGATACAGTCATTGTTTTAAATGCTTAAAAATCTATTTATAAGATAATTATTTGTATTTTTTATTTTAGTTGTCTCAAAATAATATAATTTTTTTCTGATTGTAATGGGATTTATATAGGTTTAGATTGTTCTTTCAATGCTTGTGTAAATATTTGTGTTTATCTTAATTAGGTTTTTATTCTTCAGCTCTGAAAGAAATGCATGTATTTTGATATAATGCCTGCGGCTTTGATTGATTCCATGTTAGTTCAGGTGATGGTTCGCCTGTTACTCTAAGCCTTAGTTTGAGTCGCAAAGCTTGTGTTGTAGAATTTTTTTTATTGAATTTTCAAGAGCTGGCTTCGTTTTTTTAGGATCATATGAGAGAGTGGATGACTAGATTTAATAAATATTTAACAAATGGCTAGCCTGTGTGCTAGAGAGTAGTGCGGCAGGGTCAGGTCTTGTTGATAAGCTTACGGCTGTAGTATGTGAGAGTATTAGTCTTTATACAGAGAAAAATGAAGAGTTTAAGGATTATTTGGACTTTGCTAGGGAATGTGTCCCAGTCGTCAAGTTGTGATAGTTTTAGCTGTTACTGCAATTAAGTTTTTGACTATTGCAATTAAGTCCTTTAATTTGTCAATTCCTGCCTGTAAATATTCCAAGGTTGCTCATCTTTACCATTGATGAAGCCAAATCAGCTGAGAAAGGACATGAAATTGTTTCTGCTTGTGTTTGGATTTTTGTTTCCCTATTCATCTTCCTATTTTCATTCTATTGCTTAGAACTTCTCTTGAAAATTACGCAAATTGGTTTGTTTCGTCTAGAAACCATCTTTTGGNTAACTTAAATTAATTAATTTAAAAATAAAAATAATTTATATTATATAATATCAAAACGAGCATACCCACAAACACATGTTACATAATATCAAAACGATTATGTCCACACACATATAGATATGTGTGTTTTGGTTTTCCCTCTTTCAAATTTTCTATCCATCATCAAAATCTTGATTTTGTGTTTTAAAATTTATAAGATACAACCAAACCTTTTTACTTTTTTATATTTATATGAGATAAAGTTTTTTTTAATAATCTAATATGGAAGCTATGTTTTAACAACAATCCCCTACTTAGTTTATAATATTAGATGATACCATGTTTCATGCATGAAAGAATGTATTTTTAGATTTAAATTTTCTTTTCAATGTTTTATATGTAAAAAAATCTCTTTAGATTTAAATCTTTTTTTAGTGTAAGCACTTCAAAACATTAAAGAAATTATGATGATAAAAATATTTAAATCAAGATTTCATTTGATAGAATGGGGAATACTACACTCTTAATCCAATTAATTCAAAACAAAAGATTAGTCCAAGTTAACTTTTAAACTTTTATATATATATATATATATTTCAGTGCTGTTAAATGCTAAGATTAATTAGTTATTAAGTTTTATAATTTTTTTATTGGTAGGAAAAGAAAAAAAAGTTGAACTAATTCTTACCTGTTGAAGCATGAAAGATTAAATTTTTTATTTCAGCTTTTGAAGCAGGAATCGTTCAATTTCCATGATGCCTTCGTGATGTAAAATGCTTCCACGAAGAAAGCTGCTATGTTTCTCCCTCCCTTCTTTTATTACAGATTCAGGGAGAAAAAGCAATGCAAGAAGTTCACCTTTCTTTTAGAAGAAAGGGCGATCAAAGCTCTGCGTCACGCAACAGGGATCGCGTTGATCAACGGGCAAAGAGAGCCCTATTTCTGTTGTTCTTCAGCACAAGTTCTAACTTTTACTTGACAAATAAATTTCTAAAATCATAGCAACCAAACCGTGCTAAGAATGACAAGGTATATATACAACGTTAAAATGTGTGCTGCTGAATGAGGGGAAGCAAGAATCATATACAAGCAACCGGAACTTTATGCAAACTTCTCCAGACCCTCACCGGTAACGAGGGTCGTAAGAAACAAACATGGGTTCAGGAACAACTAGTGGCAACTTATCAATGTACATGAACAGTCTTTTCAAATTCTGTCTAGTCATTGAAGACAAGTCAATGATCTCATTGTTGCTGGTGTAGATCCAAAGGTCACCTGAGTTGACTCTCTTAAGACTGTCTCGACAGAAAGGACATGATTGAGAGCGCGTACGCCTGAAGCAACCACAGCAAGATGTTAGAACATCGAGTCAAACTTACAGTATTACCAAAACATGAAGCAGCATGGACCCAAAGCACACCCTGCTCTAATTAATTGATGTTCACAAGAACAGAAAACAGATGATTTGGACACAATAATCCAATCCCTGACCATATTTGATAAGATGCTTTTGGTAGGCAAGAACGACTAATCATTTGCCAGGGAACGATCTTGTTAAGCAATATATGATCAAGACACATGAATTCTATATGTTGAGTGAAGTAAACAAAAAATACCCATAAAAAGACGACTTAACAGATTGATGCCTTAAATGTTGATCCATAAAAAAAGTAGTTTCTGTGGAATAATGAAATGAGATTCCCAACGTTTTGAATATCAAAATATGCTATACAGCTTTATTGAGTATTTATCAATTTTCATCCTCTGTGCATACACTGCAGATATTGTACAAGCATCAATAGAAGAGGTGCTCAATGGGGAAAAATGTTAAAACTCAGGAGTTGCAGATTCATTAACTATAAACTGAAAAGAGATGGATAAGATCATGTAGAATTTAAGAGAGGACCTAGCCGCATGAAATTATTGGTTAAATACCTTGAATAGAGTCCCCTTGTGTGATTATTTGTGCATACATCTAAACATGCTTGCGGTGTGGAGGTTAACTTACCAATCTCGATAGCACTTCATACACATTGCATGATTGCACTTGGGCAATACAACCCTGCTATTAATCTCCATGCAAATACCGCATTCTTCCTCTCTCTCTAAATCAATTTCAGAGAGCTTTCCTTTGTCCATTTCGTCTCTCTTTTTGTACTTTGCACAAATTTCCTTTTGCTTTCTGTCTTCTACATCAGTGATTCCTCTTTCAAGTTGCATTAAAGAAGGAAATATCACCCCTGTAAGCACAAAAATAAAAGATCATACTAGGATAAGACTGCTGGTATCTTTGTTCAAGGAGAATAAATTATAAACTAAATACAGCAAGCTTCAAAAATTGTGTTGCATAAAGTTGAAAGTTACTGACTTCTTTAAACCTCACCATAAAACTCTCTTATGCTAGCCTTTCTTTCATAAATAGACATGGTTGTCTTTCCATCCTCATAAGTCTGTGACACAACATTATAATAATACATCAAGGATAAGGCAGCATTTGTTTTTTACTATAATAACATCTGCAGGCAGAAGGGGGTTAAGCAAACAGAAATGGACTCCTGGCCACTAAAAACATCAACAAACTATCGAAGGAAATGCATATTACCTTGTATATAAGAATTCTAAGCAATCCCAAGGCACCAGCTAGGTGACAATCAGTCCACTGGACAAGAAAAAGAAAGAAGTTAGCAGCAGGGCTGTAGGATAATCTCATTTGAAGGCAGGCACCATCATATTCTCTAGGATAATCAGAAGCCCTGCATCACAACAAAAACACATACATATATCATATTTCAAGGCATAATGATAGCGAACCACACACACACAGGAACAGATTATCCAAAGCGGAAAATTCTATAACCACAAACATGTTAATAACAATGTCTTGAGCTTATTAAACTTTCTGCATTGGCAAGGGTAAGGACAGGCAGCCATTGATTGAGCAACCTATCTGGAACGGCAAATGGTACCAAGAGCAGAGTTTGGACAAAAATCTCATACTCAGTTTTCAAAAAGAAGGCAACTCAACTAGCAGGGCATCATTCATCTGGCCCATCTACACATCATGTGAACTCTCACATGGCCCCAAAATAGATAAAAAAAACGCACATTCACGGTTTTGATTCATTGTCCCATTAATGCCTTAAAGAATTTGCTCTCAATAATCAATAACTATCAATTGCCTGTGCCACAAATTAGCATCCTGAACTCAACTTTCAATGAAAGAAATTCAACAAAAACCAAAACTTTTATTTTAGAATTATTTGCTCTCAATAGCCAATAACTATCAAGTGCCTCAATAACCAATAACTATCAAGTGCCTGTGCCACAAATTAGCATCATGAACTCAACTTTCAACGAGAGAAATTCAACAAAAACCAAAACTTCTATTTTAGAATTATTTTTTCAACTCCACAGCGTAATTGACATAAATGCCTCAAAAAGGAACAACTAATTACAAGAAAATAAAAAAAGTCCGCACGTAAAGTATCAACTTCCACTGCCAGTACTACCCTTTGAACCTTTATATACTTTGATTTTCTGGGATGCGCCAGAATTATTTAAATTAGAGGTAAAAAAGTGCATAATGTTCCACTCGATAAATACCTTATACACACTGAAACAGATATCTACCCGCCCAGCGCACTAAATATCCAGGGAAAAAAAAACAAAAAAGAAAAGAACCTGACAGACACGAGCAAACACGTCATGTCATGAGGAAAAAAATCAAAACTTGACAATCAGCTAAGAGGATCCAGA
Source organism: Populus ilicifolia (assembly GCA_015708895.1). Taxonomy (NCBI): domain Eukaryota; kingdom Viridiplantae; phylum Streptophyta; class Magnoliopsida; order Malpighiales; family Salicaceae; genus Populus; species Populus ilicifolia. The sequence continues at coordinate 838,354 of SRLM01000155.1, read as the reverse complement.
AATCAAAGCAAATGCATCAACCCTAAAAGAAATATCAACTCAACTTATCCGAAATCCCAAATATCTCACCGAATTCGATGAAGACAAAAAAAAAACATAACAACAGAAAAGGGGAGAAGAAATTACAGAGTATTGGCAAATTGAATATCAGCTTCAAGAGCTTTAAGAGAATCCTTAAACGATTTCCTCATCTCCCTTTTGTTTTTATCTTCTAAAAATCCACCACTCCTTCAAAAACCACCCATTACAAATTTCCCATTTCCTTATTTCACGTTAAAAAAAGAGAAAAAGAAACAACCTTGAAATTATCTCCAAAAGAAAACCCAATAACAAAGACAAAAACCCAGAAAAAGAAAATTATGACTGTTGGCAGGTAGAGAAGGGCACAGAGAGGTTGAGAGAAGGGAGAAAAGGGGGAGCAAAAAGAAGAGCAAGGGTTTCTATCGCTTGGTGCGCACGTAATAGTCACTCTCATTGGTTCAGGTCATTCGTAACCTACCCTAGGCTTATAAGCACAAGAAGCTGGAAGAATGTAGAGTGTACTTGTATAATCACGTTATTACCCTTACTTTTGCCTCGAAATTTATGTCCTACCTGCTTCTTATAATTTATGTGTAGGTTTGGAGGAATTATTCAGAATATTAGGATTTTGTTTTTACAAAAATATGAGTTATTGAATAATTATTAGTATATTATTTTATTATAAAAAATATATTTAAATAGAATAGTTATTATGATGATTTTTAAATATCATTTTTATTAAAAAAATATAAATANAAAAAAACTTAAAACTTTAATGATATTATTTTAAATTATCAAGATCAACCTAGTAAACCCATTTCCATAACCTTGTTACTCACTTTATTAATAACTTGCCTCCAACCCTTGTTCGGGAAAGCGAGCTGTTTTAGGAAAATGAGTTCCACCAAAAATATATTCAGATATTTGAGTGAATTGAGAAATAAAACCTTAAAGTTATTAATTTTTTTTAAAATAGTAATATTAAACATTTTTCTATGATTAATGCACATTTAAAATAAGATTTAATGATTTTTAGAGCATGGCAATTAGAGGGGAGTAAAAAAACTAGAAAATTAATTAAATGGAGAAAACCCTAAAAAAAATAATTAAAAAAATCAAATTATAAAAAAATACTAATTAAAAGGATTAAAAAATTTTAAAAACTGACCAGTTCCGTTTAGTTTTGATTTTATAGGCATGAAACTGAAAAAATTAAAAAGAATCAAACTAAAATTAAAAAACTGAGCCAAATTGAAAAAATCGAATCAAAACGAAAAACCTACCTAAAACTAAATCAAATCAGAAAAAACTAAGTCAAAATTAAGAAAATAAAATCAAATAAATTTAAATTAATTTTTATTTTAAAAACCAAACCAAACCAAATTAAACTAAAACTGATTAGTTTAACCATATTTCAGTTACATTTAAAAAAAAAAAAGTATTTTGATTTTATTATTTTTTAATAAAAATTAAATTAAATAAAAATTAATCACTTTTACTAGCAATCGAAGCTCTGTGGATAAGTTCAAGGTCACTTAAAGAGATAGAAGTAAAGATAAATAATTATATGTTTATGACTTCTAAACCATTCCCATTGTTTTCCTGCTACTTATCTAAACCGGTCGTCGATTGCAAGAGGCTATAAATTCCTACCACATTCATCATGAAACTATGGGCGTCAACCAAGTCAAAATCAAATATAATTAATTAAAATATATCTTATTTCAAAATATATCCGTATATTAAAATAATTTAAAACAATACAAACTTAAACTTTAAATAAAATGCAACCCCAAACACTAACCTTACAGTTTGGTATAAAAAAATTAATTTTTTATATTTTAAAATCATTTTAATATATTAATATAAAAAGTTATTTTAATATATTTTTAAATAAAAAATAATTTTCAAACAATCCGGTTTCACGGGCTACAAAAGAGAGTAGATAAAAAGGACAGCAGCCAGAGTCAAATCATCCACCACTCTCTTAATTGGTTGCAGCATGGTCGGATCCAAATACATGAACCTGTCCAGCAATTTCTATAAAGAGGCGCGTGGATGGACACATCCTGACAGAGACTTTTTCATGACTCGACAGGACCCACCATGACGAGGGACGTGGACCCTATCGATAAGCTCTATCTAGCTAAAAAAGACTAGATACCAGGCGGCTGAGTTGCTCCTTCACCCGCCTATTTTGACAATCCCCAAGCTAGCATGATTTTGACTGCAGGGTTTCAATATTTTAATGCAGTACGGAAAATATATTTTAATTTTTTTATATTTTTAAATTATTTTAATGTTATAAATAATTTTTTAAAAATAAAAAAAATATTATTTTAATATATTTCTAAATAAAAAATATTTTAAATCACAGTTAAAAACAAAAAAGCCATTACAAAATTGCATTCTGCTTGGATTCTCTTCATGAATGAACCATCAAGGAATCAATGTTTCTTGTATCTAACTTCCTTTGACCATATCTAATTATCCAAAAAAATCTATTTTTATATAATTAATTTAATTATTTTTTTTATAACAAGAAGTATTTGATTTAGTTTACATAATTAATTTTTAAATTTATTAAATAACCTATAAATTTAATAAAAAAAATAAAATATTATAAAAATAACAAACATATATAAAAATAATTAAATTTAAATATAAAAAAACAAGTATTTTTTCTAACTATATCATGATCTAAAATGCACTACTTTTAATCATAACATCATTGGGCATAGCTTTTATTCTTAGGAACAAAACCATTTTTCATTATGAATCAAGGTTGTAGCATTTTGATTTATGTTGAATTGTGGAAGATAAATTTTTGATACATTTTCTCCATTATTTCAAATCTTATTTTAAAGAGAGAGAAGTGATGATTGTTATAGAAAGACAAGAGAAGAGAGAGGAGGAGAAGATATGAGAAAAAGGAAAAAAGTGAAAAAAATAGGAATATTTTGGTTTTTTTTTAAAAAAAAATAATACAGTGTTGACTCTATATTTAAAATATAATTTTTTAAAATATAAAAATAAAATATTTTCATGCTCAAAGTTTAAATTTTGAAAGGATAAATAAAGAGTAATTTGCTTTTTTATTTAACCCACATGCATTTTAATGTAATATGATCATTATATTAATATTTGAGATAAAAAAGAAGATATAAGGTAATTATTGAATGCTTGATTTTAATGATAAAGACATTCCAGCCTCCCATTAATCATTCCAAAGGCAAAAACAAAAGAAAACCATTGGCAGCAGTTGAAGAGGGAGATGAAACCATTTGGTTGTATCGCCGACACGTCAACTATATATAGTCTTAAAAAAATAGTTTAAGTAAGAAAGATAACTAACTCACGAAGGATAAAGACATGTTTAGGTGGAGTTTGGGATTGCATGCTACTTGTACTTTGAAAATTATTGTTAGCTTCAATCTTTGGTTTATATTTTTAGTTTATTTTAATATGTTGATTGTTATTCTAGAATTAAAACATTATAAATACTTAAAAAAAGTTGAATTAAGTATGTAAGATAAAACTATAAATTTAATTTTTTTTATTGAATAACATGTAATTATAAAAATTATATTTATATTGCAGCATTGTGTTTTACTTAACAATTAAAACAAAATGAACGCAACTGGCACACAATCATGTTATATATAACATATTGACATATTCTTGTTAAATCACTTAAGCATTATAACATAACATTTAAAAACTTTATGGAATATATATTATATATATATAATATGCATATATCAATGTTTTATTATTCAATGCTTATGTTATCATTAAAATATATAATTAAATCATTATCTTAGCTATAATGTTAACATTGCTATCAAAAATAAATTTTAAAAATAAAAATAAAATATATTTTAATGTATTTTTAAGCAAAAAATACTTTACAAAAACAATATTTACCATCTTCTCAAACAAGCATTAGTCTCAAGCCAATAACCTTTGTTCAACATTCAACAAAAAAAAATATAATTCATTAGATCTATTGATAATGCTACGTAATGGGTTGGATCTAAATTGCACATGAACTTGGGTTCCAAAAATAGTTTACAAGGTAAAAAAGGAAACAGATGCTAAAGTTCAGTCGATCTCTCTGTGTTAATGTATAAATTCTGGGCAAATATTCTAGATATTTTTTCCTATCAACTTTTAAAAACAACACTTTTAATTTAAACTACTCTAAGATAGATACCAAAATCAAACATCCCACCTCATATGCTTAAAAAAACATAAAAACTATATTCAATCAAAGAAAAAAAAGATATGAAATAAATTACAATATAACACCTAAATTAAAAAAAAATTCATGGATGAAGAATTTGACAAAAAATGATTATTAACAATCAATACAGAAATAAAGAAGCAAAATGAATTGTAATAACTCCTACAAAAAATAATAATGCCTTACCAAAACTACTATTCACACGAGCATAGGTTATGGTTGTTGGAACTGTTCATCCCATTCCCCTTCTCAACACAAATATATCATTAACTTGCATAGTCATTATATATTATTTTAAGCACTACAAATACATTTTAACAAAGACAACAACAAAAATGATGAGTAATTTCCAACCTTATCACAAGTATTATTTGAAAAAACATTATAGTGTATTTTAATATCTTTGATTTGAAACTTTCTTTTAAACAAAATATAAGATGTTTTTTTAAAGGATGTTATAATTATCTAAAATGATAATTTGTATAAAGAATGAGGTTTTATATGGCCACCTAAATCAATAAATTTGTCAACAAGCATCAATTATATATATATATTGTAAAAGCCTTCACAAGTTAACATGAGATTACTTCCATCATAACCATAAAATAAAAAAATAAAAAAGTATTTTTCTTATTCACACCAAGTAATGAGACTTTGTAATTACATTTAAAATTCAAAATAATTATGCTAGAAAACTAATTAGAAGTAATTGCTAAAAATAAAAAATCTATATTATCTTCTATTTACACATAAAACAGAATGGCTAAACTTTCTTATGACTTTAAAAGAATAAACCTAATTGATATAGATAGGCATACCAATATAAAGAATCCACTAGGTATGGTAAGTGAGTCAATCACAAGTCAAAAGTTTAGAAGTTATATAAGACATTAAACAATTTGTTTACCAAATTTAGGCCAAGATTGACTTCAAAAGACTATAACATGTATGATTTAACTCATAATCAACATAATCTAATTGCAAGAATGGTTTAATTCTTTCATAACATGGGCTTAGGGTTGATATCTTGATGATGACTTTGTTTGAATAATTAATTTTAATATTACAAGGATATTTTAAGATTTTTTATATTTTATAAGAAAAATATAAGGCATGAACTATTACAAAGACTTCCATACTTATTTAGAAGAGTGAACGTTAATTTTAGATTTATTTTTTCTAATATATAATTTTACGCTAACAAATATAATTTTTAATATAACTGTTAAATCGAGGATGCTTTTATTAGAAATAGAGTTAGTTAAATTATGTTTAATTTTTTCACAAACTTTGATTTCAGAATAATATCATTTGTGTATGAGGGTTTATTCTAATAGTATTGATGTTTTAGTTCATATAATTTTCGTGTTTATCAAACTTGATTTTTAACTTACTAAAATTGTGTAATTATAGGTTACAAGATTTTTATAATCATGTGGTTCTCATCACCACCATAACTTTATTCTTTATGCTATAACAATCCAATTTAACTTATGACTAAATGTTTGTTCTTTCTAAGCTAAGATAAATTGTTAATTTATATTTACACCTTACAAAAATAACAAACTACTAAATATAATAAAGTTTACAGCCCAAATTCAAAATAAACTAAGAACATTAATTTCTATTGAAGTATTCTAAAATGAAACTCACTTTCTAGTGTTTCTTTATGATTTAAGATTAGGTTGTCACTTTGACAATTCCAAAGCTTGTTTTAATACCAATTTATGTTAACATTTTTTACTTTTAATGAGGTAGTTGTTAAGTATTTTTTTTTATATTTGTCAAAAATAATAATTGTAATTATTAGGATACAAATAAGGGAATCGAGTAGTTAACATGTCATTATCAATGATTAAGATGGAAAAACCAATCACGAATACACTTTTACTACACAACCTTTTCCAAGGTATTATTAACCAATTAAATTAAAGAAAAAAATTTTGATTTATAACTCTACAAAACAACATCTTGATCACCTATCTAGAGAAATGTTAGCTTTCTAAATAAGAATAAAAATAAAAATAAAAATAAAAAGTATTTTGATTAAACTCTCGAAATACAAAAAAAAACGATATCATTGACTTAGTTTTTAATGTTTTTTAACCAAGTTTTCATTATAAGCTAAAGGAGGAGGGATTCAAATGATTTTTCATTAATGATTATATAAATGTACAAATAAGTTAAATTGACCAGTTTTGAAAACATCATCATTGATCTAAAAACCAAGTTGATCCCTTTATCTATCAGACTTGAACTCTCAAACAAGTACAACCCTGTATATAGAGGAAACAAAAAACTAGGAAGAAGCATTTTAAAAGAGAAACTAGCAATAAAATATTATCAACCAGCAACAACGTGAACACACAATTATTTTAAAAAGCCGCAATAAGTTATATATTGTAGAGTTAAATTGCTAATTTTGCTATACAATAAAAAAAATAAAATAACTAATACACCCTTATATAATTTAATTTGTGAAGAAATAATTATATCATGGTGATAATATCACCCTAAACCTAATGCCTAGTTAAAAAGTCCTTGGCTAAGAGATAATTTAGTTAAATTACTATTTCAATGAATAATAATTTATTCCCTGTGCATATATGATGTTTCTTCACTTTTTTTTTTATAGTTAATTTTGAAAGATAAAAAATTTAAGCATTAATTGTCATAATTATCAATATTTAATTAAACATGATAAATTAAGAATTAATTATCACTACTACTGGTGGAACGTGCTATTATTTTCGCTTAATTTCCTACAATTTGGGTCCACACCCCCATGAAAGTGCATTTAATATTGGGTACAAACTAAGCTTAATTTGTTGAACTAGTCATTCCTAATCTAAACTTTGATTTCTGCTGGCACAAATCACAAAAGCTGAGACTCATTTCTCTTCCATTTGTTGATAAGCAGCTGGTAGAAGTGGCATCACTGGAAAGTGGAAGGGAATGATAATTACTGGGAAAGCCTTATAGATTTTTGTATAAGATGTAAATTCCACATAATTTCAATCAAGCAAAATCCTTAAAGATCCCATTGAAGCTTAGGAGTGATATGCAAATCACATGAATATAAATATTTAGTAACCATAAGTATATTTAAATATAATTCTAAAAAGTTAAAAATCATATTAAAATAAAACACAGAACAAATGATTATCTAGAATTGAGATGCAAATAGTATTAAGATTCAAACCTTTCTCAATGATTAGTAAATCTCAAATGAAAAGTCTAAAGATAACCTTTCAATTATAGTTGTTTTTTGATAAATAAATTTTATTTTTTTCAAGAACTAAAAGAATGAGTTTTTTTTTATACACGCAAATTATTATGAAATCAAAGTCTATTAAAAAATCATAAACAAAAGCTAAATAATTCTTATTTATAATAGGTAGTAAATATCATAAATAATACAAAAAAATAATAATAAAATTCTAAATAAATTAACAAAGAAAATAGTAAATATCATAAATAATACTAAAAAAATAATAATAAAATTCTAAATAGATTAATAAAAAAATTATAAATCAATTAGGAATTTAATATAATACCGCACAATAACTTTTGGATCTTATCAAAAGATTTTTCTGATTTTTTTATCACTATAAAATTTTAACAATATATAAAAATAAGCTTTTAGATCATAAAATTTTAACCCAATTCAATGATTCAATAAAAATTTATACTTATTAATATAAAACTGTACATTAAAAAAATCAACTCAAAACCGACTTAAATGTATACCAACCTTAACTCTTATAAATAAATATGAAAATCTTTATAATTGCTATTGTGAAAATATTCTACCAAAATATTCTTACAAATGTTAGAGTTAAATACTTTCCCTTTCCTTATAAAATATGGAAACTCAAATAATACTCTACTAGAATGAATATTTTTATAATGTTAAAATTAATTGTCTCACCTATCTTTTTCCTTGTAGAATATGAAAAGTTGTTCAAACAAGGTTGTCAAATTATACCGCCGACCTTAGACCCAAGTTGGGGGTTGAGTAAGTCATTCTCACACATGAATTATATTGATTATAGGCTACCCCATATGCGTTGCAACGTTCTTGAAATAAATCTTGATCCAAATGCTCCGAACAAATCCATTCAATACCTTATTTAGCTTCTTGACTTTTTACCTTATGATGGGCTAAATTGACATTTCCAATTGATTCTTCGTAATGGTAGGCTGATCCGTACCAAGCATGCTTTCCTCTGGTTGTCATTGGGGGTGAGCGAGTCTCAGTCGACTATAACCTTCCCACTAGCCAACAACTTCGAACCCATCCCCCCTGGCAAAATTGCTCGCAAATCTCTATTTCTTTTCAAGCAGGACTAGCACACATGCAGCTGGACCATATCTGAAGCAGCCTGATAAACGGAATTTGCCAGCATCAAGTCTTTTCTGGTGGATAGACCACATGCCAAGCACAGCTAGAGGGGGCTCTTGATAATTACCATGGAAATGACAATCCAGTTGCTGGTGTTTGAGAATCAAACAGGACCCAATACTTCGATGGAGATGTCCCGAGGGAGCTTCAGATTTATTTGATGTGTATCCCATCAAGCTGCATCTAGCTGCTTGATGAAATCCTCAAACCTAGCTTCCATCTCCAGTAGGCATTGTGCAGGATAATCAAATAAATTTTCCAGATTCATGCAACCAGTAAGCTTGCCACACACTGGAAAGCTGACAGACAAAGACTGAGTAACTTATTCACCCATAAATCATTCCAACTTATTTTTCTCGAGTACCTCCTTGAATGATACAAAGACCTCAAAGTCTGTTTTTTTGCTGGTTCACGACAAGAAAATGCTTCTCCTTTGCATATAGTTTCAGAAGCGTCTGTATCTGTTCGTGGGGTGGGGGGCGGGAATTTCCTGCTTTATAGTTTATACGAGATGAAGCTCATTTTCCAAAAATGATTTCCAATTATCAAAGAGGTTTATGCACAGGGAACATAAATAAAAAACTGATCGGCGTTCTGAATGCCATTGTTTGGTACTCATCTTCACCATGGATTATAATAATAAAATTATGATTTTATCTTTATCAGGAAAAATATCTGGCCTGGTTTTCAGGGATCTCAGGGTTTTTTTATATTTTTAAACAGTAAAATTATTAATTTACATTTAAAATAAAAATATTGAAATGACATGTTATTTAGCCTTTTATTTTTTAAAGTACAATATAATGACTATATTGTTTTTTAAATTATAAAAAATCTTTGACCGGCTATCAGGGTTTTTTTTTTCTTTTTCATCCTAATATTTTTGTTATTATCAAGTTGGATGATTGATTTTTTATAATTGAATAAATATAAATATTATTAAAAAAATGATTGAGGCATGGAATGAAGCCATTTCATTCGGGTGACGTGTAGGTGATCTTGTGGCCAAATGGTAGTTGTTTGGGTGACAGTCAACTTGTTTTGGTAGCCCCTTCACTTCTAAGCGGTGCTTGCGGTGTATGCGCATTCAGTTTAGTGTAAACAATTATTTTTTTTATTCTCTTTAATTTTCACGCTTGAATTATAAAATTTTAAAATAATACTTCAATTTTTTTCTTATATTCAATCCTTGCTTTTTATTACTATTTATTTTATTTGTAATGACTTTTATTTTTTTTTAATTTCATCTTTTTCCAATTTTTTCATCCATTAGATTTAATCTTTGATTTTTTTTTATTTTTTTGAATTGCATTTATTTTCAAAATTTTCCCATGGTATTTAATTTTATTTTTGTGTTAAATTTGATTCTTAATATTTTAATTTCTATTTGTATTACTTTGATAAATTTTTTAGATATTAGATTTATTTTTTCAATATTAAATTGGTTAGGAAATGAGTTTTTTGATTGAAATTTAGTCTAGAGTTTCAATGATTACAAGTTTAAAAAATTAACTCAAGTTTAAGAGATTCACTCAGTATTGCTTGAATTTTTTTTAAGTTCATGTTTTTTTTTTAATTTTATTCTTTAATATTTATTGAATTGGAGTTTGAGATATGTTTTTTTTATTTCCTTTCTATAAAAATTTTCATTGATTTTAAAAAAAATCTTAAGTCATTTTGAATCTTTTTTATTGTCGCTCTTTGTTAAATTTAGCTTTTTTAAAAGAAATATTATTTTTAAATTAAATTAAATTAATTAATTAAATATAAACATGATATATACATTTCATAATATTTTATTAGTTTAGTTTATAGGTTGTTGCTCTAATAATACATGTAATCTTTTTCAATCTTGTTGCACAACATTTCATAATAATATTAGAATTATTTTAATGAATTGCATCAAGAGACTTGGTCTAGCGGTGGAAGGGGCTTGTCTCCTTCCACTGCATCATCCCCGCGGTGCCTTACATGTCTACTGGGTTTGCAGGGTATTCAGTGGGCTGTGAGAATTAGTCGTGGTGCGTGCAAGCTGGTCCGGACATCCCATGTAAATAAAAAAAAAATTATCTTAACGAGTTTTTTTTTTAATTCTAGTGTGGTAAACATGATACGTTAATTTCATAATATTTTACTTGTTTGGTTTACATGTTTTTACTCTAATAATGCTCTAATAATGTATTTACATGTTTTTACTCTAAAAATGCTCTAATAATGCATTTAATTTCTTTCATTGTTATTGTACAACCTAACCTTTCACAATGATATTAGAATTGTGGTGTGGTGTTCGTGATGGAATAACAACAAGTTTTCAATAATGTTTTTTCTACATGATATTTGCTAGCTTATTTTTTATATTATTGCAGAAAATTTTCTTGATACCTTTTATTAATCTTATTTAACCTAATTAAGTGAATTACCCTTCTTTGAAAACATTGATTTCACCTGAACATGTATCTTATTTATGTTTGAAAAAACTTTACCCGGCGCGCGACAGGCGCAAATCTCGTAAGCCTCTAACAGTCTTAACTCTCTTCCTCCTTAAGTTTACCTAGTCTAATTTTCTCTAATTCTTTTCCCCTTAAGTTTCTAGTGAAATAAAAATAAAAACAAGCATGCCATGAGAACCTTCTCCAACTAAGTTCAGCTGTAGGAAATGACACTGAAAACCTTGCCATATGGATCTCAGTACTGCAATTATTTTGCAGGCATAAAGTTGCCTTTCCTAAACTTATTTTATTTTGCTTTACCACTTCTTTAAGTTACTCGCGCTGATTGCTTGTAGATGCCTGCAGTTCCATGCCACCTCCAGTACTCTGAGAAAAAATTGCGCAACTCTGTATGCAAAGAATGTTGTTTCTGCTGTTTTCGAAAAAGAGAGTGGTTTCTGCTGTTAGGAATGCAGAGAATTCTCTACTATTAAGATCCTCATGTGCACAAAATGTTATCCATTAATCAGGCAATCAATACAACAAATAATCAGGGCCTGTGTTGCAAGCGCAACATAATGCCTACAACAAAAAAACTAATGGAACCATGATGGTTGGTAACAATACAAAGAAATCCATTACCAGGATGGTTCACTTATTGGCAACTTGGCTTTGTTTCTGGCGGTTTTCCTCCACAATTCTCTGAAACTCTTTCTCACTGGCTGCAATTAGACGCTTCACGATATCGAAAGTGGTAAGCCTAATGCTGCAGCAGAAAAAGAGAGAAGTAGATTCATGTCAGCGAAGGCAGAAATTTCTTATGAAATCAACGACTTTTCATTGTGTGCCCATATCTTTTTATGCACAGGAAACAAATAATCTTCACTATTCCAGCACCATTTGGGCATCATTAGTGTCTATGAGTTGCAAAACCAGAATTTGCACAGTGGATCCATAATCTTAGATTTTTCACATTTTCTATGCCAGATCTGATTAATGCATTTTCAGATAACTACCAAATGCTCAAGCATTCCCAGATCAAATAAAACCAGAAGCTCATCAGTTTCACATGAAACAAGACATCATATTGAAGGATTTTTCAAGAGCATATATCAAAAAATAAAAATGGGAATGAAAGTGAACCTGCTATTTGGAAGGGTTTTTAATGCATTGGGAACAAAACCCCTATACAAGCCAATAACTCCATCACGCTGCACGATTCCTGCATCAACAAGAGCACATTATATTTGTACCATCAGTCTCAAAAATAAATTGCAAAATGCAATTAATAACATGAGAAAATTCTGCTTAGATTGAGATATGTAACCTATATCAAGACTTGTAAATTTACCCAAGAGCCATTAGGATTCATGTGATGCAACTCAAACAAGGGCTACAGCCACATGAAATTGAAGAAGCTATATTATTTCAAAAGACCTAGGAGCTCTATATAGAGTTGATATAGGAGCAATGGGTAAGCTGCCTTGCAATATTAAGAAATTCAAGAGCACAGTGTTTGAGAAGCTCGATCCAGTTAGAAACCAAAAACTTGTTTTCATTTTAATCATATTTGGAGAAGTATGGATATAAGCTCTCCTAGCTATAACTTTATAATTTCCAAAATCAAGGTATTTCAGAGAAAGGATTGCTCACCAGGCATTGTAATCAAGTTTCACCTAGCATGTTACGAGCAAGTATACAGGAAAAAAGCTCTTTCAACAAAAATTCAAATTGCCCTGGCATTGGGCTAAGAATAGAACATGAACAGATTTAAGGCTCTTTCTTCTTGAACTACTGTTGCCCTTTGGGCTCAAGAGTCAAGAGGTTAAAAGTTGGAATGTTGTGGAGGGAATGGACTCAATGATCAAATGACATTAGCACTAATAAATGAGAAAAGCAAGATAGTCTGATATGTAGTAGATGGTCCCTTTCTTTAGCTGATAATAGTATCGCTTGCAATCTAAGCCTATCTTAATTGCAGGAACCTCCTTGCCACTTTCCATGCCTACACTCAAAGAGAGAGAGCTAAATGTTTTACGCGATGTCTGGGCTAGCAATACAATATCCACTCTCATATATGTTTGAGTCTTGGTCCACTCTTTTATCATGATTTCCGGGACAATAAATATCTCCATGCATATCTGCACTCTTATTTGTTAGTGCAACTTACCTGGAATGGCATCCAAAACTGATTTGTAAGGTGTACCCTTCATTTGCATTTGTCTTCTTACTGTATCCAAAGGATAGCAAGTGAGAGTTGCAACAGCGGCTGACACCACAGCTGTCAGTAGAGATGATTGAGTCTTCTGTTGATATTTCTCAGGCAATGACTTCTTCACCCTGTTGTTCAAAGAGGGCAGTATCCAACACTTGTTTTATATTTTTATCCTTTTTTATAAAGGACTAAATTAATAGATAGATAAAAGAAGCTTTAGGATTAATGAGCTCACAAGTCAAAAATGCAAAAGTTCACGGCAATATAGGGAGCAATGCCAAGAAGAGAAGGTCCGAGACCATAGTAAAATGATGCAACTCCTTCCTCCCGTAACATTGTTAACGCAATCTGGACAAATAATTAACCCTTTTCTGTTCATAAATTATTATCTTGTCATAAGAAGTATTCTAGTAATCACTATCAGACCTCAGACATGGTGCGATACCCAGGTTCAACAGCTAAGCGTAATCTCAGGACATCCAAAGGATATGTTACCTGGACAAATGTAAACAGTAAGATGATTTTAAGATACAAATGCATGTGGTACTGAATACACATTACTTTTTCAAAAAGCAATACAAAGAATTAGATGTCTAAGCACACTGTAAATTTTTTAGGAAACAGATTCATACACTTAAGCAAACACATTATCCTTGACATAACCAATTAAATCCCAACAAGTAGCTATGTAATGAAAATTTTCATTTCCATTTCCACTGATGAATTACTCACAAAAGTAGATGTCATGCCTGCACAAGCACCTGCTGCAAGTCTGCCAATAACTGAGAGTTCACCATCCTTTCCCTTAAACAAATTCTACAAATTCACACACAAAAAATAAATAACTAAAAATCAACCAAATGCCTCAAACAATAATAATTCCAAATACTTGTAACACTCTCTCACAACTTGCTTATACACATTTTCACTAGGATTACCTTGTAAGTTTCATAAGCAAAGAGCTGGACGGCACTATAAGGTATGATCCGAATCACCTGAAATATTCACCATGAATCCCAAATCAGAAAACAAATCAAATCTTAATTATTCATGAAAGTGAAAAATCGCCAACTACCTGAGGGAGGTTTCCCTTCCAATACCCTTTGATTCCCTCTTCTTTCCCTATCATTAATATCGCCTGCAGTTCATTGACCAATAAGCAACCTCATTAAGATAAGCAAGGGAGGCAAGACTCTTTCCATGCTCGGCTAATTGAACTACAGCTCCATAATCATAAAAATTCTCGATAAAAAAACTTCAAAACATAACCCACATTACATTTGCTACACACCTCAATGAAACCAATTGCCTTCTTAGCACTTTCCTTCCCGGCCCGCACTCCATGAATCTACAAACACATCAAATTAATACTGATTAATCTTATTGATAATGTTCCTAATTATCAATTATTAAAACATTTAAAAATAATGCAAAATTTTATTGTACATTTTTTCCGGATCCTACATTTCACTATACTCAAATTCCATTTTCTCAGCAACCAAACAGCAACACTAACGACACCGTTCGCAACAAAATAAAAATATCACCACGAAAAACAAGTGATAAAATCCGAAAGCAGAGAAACTTAAAAAGAACACCTGCATGAGTAGCTTAATACGGTCAAGCGGAGCGGTGACGGTCTTCGCGGCGGCACCAGCGACAGCTCCAGCGGCAAAAATCGCAGCATCTTTCGGGACAAAAGCCAGTACTGCTAACGGATGCTTCAATAGCTGAGCCGTACTCGGAGCGAACTCATTTCCTTTATCTTTCTTATTCTCTGCCATTGAGACTGAAGCAAAATTACCAAAACTGCCATTGCTTCCATCACTCCGGATTCTGCAACTGAATTGCGCGTTTCTCCACAGAGGTTCGCGGTGGTGCGTGGTTTCCGTGAGGGAGCAGTGTGTGGTTTTCAGGTTGGGTAACGTCTGGAAGCAGAGAATGGCCCTCTCTTTGTCTGTCATCGTATGATTTGGTGATTTTGAGAGTTTGTTAGGGGTAGAGAAGGGATAAGGTAGAAACTGTTAAGGTTGTTGCAGGGAGGGAGGAGAGCAAAGGGATTTCTTGGGATTTTAAGCGAGTACAGTAGTGTGATTTTGTTTTATTAATGATTTACAGGCTATTTGAAATAATTTCTCTATTATAAATTCAATCAATTCAATTCTAATATTTAATTTGAATTTAATTAATAAATCAATTAATTATAAAAATAAAATAAATTCATTTTATTTTTAAGATTTAAAAATTTATTTGATAATAATAAAAGCATTATTATTTTTAAAATATTTCAACAAGTAATTTCCCTTTTTATTTATTTTAATCTAAACAAAAATAATTTATATATTTAATATGCAGACTTATATTGTATTTGAATCTCTAATATAATTTTGAATATATTCTTATAAGCATGTAAGTTTTTAGTTTTGAGCACAAGCTTGTCATGCTTATAATTAAAATAAGTATGAAATCTAATTTTTTTAAATAACTTTTTTAATATATTTTTAGAATAATAAACTAAATAATCCATGCTCCCGAGTCTAATTAATACACCGTGCTGGTTTTTTTTTTTTTTTTAAATACAAGTTTGAGCATTATACTTGTCATCACGGTGCAAGGGCATCGACGAAATCAAGATTTTGTCCTACTGGGAGGGCAAGATGCCATGGAATTCATAACTGCATAGAGTTGACAAAACGGAACCTTTTCATTTTGCATTCCTTAATCAATAAGTCAAGCGATGCTTGCTTCAGCATTTTATTAAAAAAAAAAATTAAATTTTTTATTTATTACAAATTAATATATTTTTAGTATTTTTAAATTATTTTTATATATTAATATCAAAAATAATTTTTGTAAAATAAAAAAACATTAACATATATTTTAATATAATAAATTATTTAAAAAAAAGCCACAATAATTTTTTTTTAAAAATAAAATCACCACCTTAAACAACTAAAATTCCCATAACTAAAGATTTTTTTTTCTTAATTCACTATAATTATCTTTCAATCCTCCTCCTTCTTCTTCTTCTTTTTATTATTATTATTCCTATCTAAAACCAAAACTAAAAGAATAACATTCACATTTAAACTATAAATGTTTATAGTGTTAACTAAATGATAATATTAATACTCTGATAAATTTTTCTAAACTCAAAGAAAAAATATAAAAATTCAGCAACTAGTCTAGCCCAGCATCTAACCTACTACAATATTAGGATGTTGGTATACAAACCTGATAAAACAAAAGGCAAGAAATAAAATAAAATAAAAAAGAAGACACATAAGGATTTACATGATTCACTCAATTTGGATTACGTCCACAAGCAAGTATATAAGAATTTTATTAAGTAATATGAGAATTACAACATTTCTCAAGTAATAGAAGAACAACTAAAATCTCTCTATTACTAGGAGAAAACACCTCACTTACTCTCTTACAAATACCTCATAATTTTATAGAATTACTCTCTTTTCACTCTCATCTTTACTTCTCTTTCTTGGTGTGAATAATAAACTTTGAGGCATTGTCTATTTATAGAAAGAGTGATGGGACAAATGCCATAAATTATACCAACAACTTATCTCTACTAATTTTTATCTTCTATTAATACTCCACTAATTTCGTCTTCCACTAATTGATGGATATACTTAATTTAATTAAGTATTAGCTTTACATTCTCTCACTTAAAGACTTTGATGATTTAATCAAGTCTTCATACATGATCATTTGTGATTCTTCTATTTTTTCTATACTTGCTATTTTCATGCTGCTTACGTTTCTGTTAGACCATATGAGGATCTGCACCATATATACTTATTAGTATTGACCGGTTTTGTCAAAGCATCTGTTGGGTTTTTTTTCTTTGTGTGAACTTTCTGAAAATCCACACTTCCATCTTCTACTACTTCGCGAACAAAGTGATACTGAACATCTATGTATTTTGTTCTTGAATGAAACGCTGGATTCCTTACAATATACAAGACACTTTGACTATCACAATACAAAAAAAGATTCTCTTATTTGTGCCCGAGCTCCTTCATAAGTTTCTTCATCCATATTGCTTCTTTACAAGTTTGCGTAGCTGTCATATACTCAGTTTCTGTTGTGGATAACGCTACAATAGTCTGTCGTTTAGAGACCCAGCTCATAACTCCTCATACAATTATGAACACATAGCTTGTAGTGAATTTTCTTTTCTTAAGGTCACCAGCAAAATCCAAGTCAACATAACCTTTGATAGTAAATTTTAATCCTCCATAATATAATACGACATCCGAGGAACCTTTGATGTATCTCAAGATCCTCTTAATAGTATTCCAATGCTCTTTACCAGGATTTGTCATGTATCGACTAGCAGCTCCCATTGCTTGTGCAATGTATGGTCTTGTACATATTATGACAAACATTAAACTTCCCACTACTGATGCATATGGTACTCGAGACATCTCCATCCTCTCTACTTCATTACTAGGAGATATATTTGAGGATAATTTGAAGTTAATAGGAAGTGGGGTGGAAATTGGCTTACAATCTTGTATGTTGAAGCGTTACAAGATCTTCTTCAAATAATTCTTCTAAGAAAGCCAAATCTTCCTCTTACTTCTGTCTCGGTAAATTTACATCCCTAGAATCTTGTTTGCTGGTCCCAAGTCCTTCATATCAAACTCCCTAGCCAATTGTGCCTTTAATTCTTGGACTCAACCTTTGTTAGGGGCCTATCACTAATATGTCATCCACATATAACAAAATGATGAAAACATCATCTTCCTCAAACCTCTTGTAATACGTACAATGGTCTGAACTGAGTCTATTGTACCCAAGACTAATTATGAAGGTATCAAATCTCTTGTACGAACACCTTGGTGCCTGTTTGAGACCGTATAGAGATTTGTTCAACTTGCAAACCAAGTTCTCTTTGCCTATTTCAGCAAAACCCTATGGTTGAAGTATATAAATTTCTTCTTCAAGTTCTTTATGAAGAAATGTAGTTTTCACATCTAACTGTTCTAAGTGAAGATCAAATATAGCACACATTGCCAAGACTACTCTGATTGTAGTAAGTCATACCACCGAAAAAAATATCTCATTGAAGTCTATTCTTTCTTTCTCAACATATCCTTTCATCACCAATCTTGCACGATACCGCTCCATTTGATCGTTGCCATCACGCTTTATCTTGTAAACCCATTTATTTCCAATGGCCTTTCTTCTTTGTGGTAGTGAAACAAGATCCCAAGTATTATTCTTATGTAGAGCTTCAATCTCCTCTTGCATTACTGTCATCCACATAAATACATCTATGCTTTTGATAGCCTCGTGGAAAGTTGATGGCTCTCCATCCTCTGTTATAAGACAATATGCAATGTTACTCTCAGTAACATATTCTGAGTGCTAGACCGGTGGTCTTCTTTTACAAGTCGACCACCGAACTTCAAGAGTTTCAGACTTTATTTGTTCTTGCTCTTCATAATCTGATGCAGCTTTAGAAGAAGTATTATTCTGAGTATTTTCCATTTGGACTGCTGGAGTCTCTTTTAGAGTGCTATTATGTTTTTTCATTTGCATTTTACCTTCTGCTCATATGACATCTTTATTGATGACTACTTTATGGGCAGTAGGATCTCACGAGCGATACCCCTTCACTCCATTAGCATATCCTAAGAATACATATTTTTTAGATTTTGAATCCAGTTTGCTAACTTCTTGTGTATTGTACATCACGTATACATGACTTCCAAATATATGCAATCAAGAATAATCAGTTGGTTTTCTAGTCTATATCTCCATTGGTGTCTTCAGTTTAATTGCAATTGATGGAGATCGATTTATCATATAACAGACAATATTGACTGCTTCTGTCCAGAATGGCTTTCCTAAACCTGCAGCCTTCAACATTGCTCTTATTCTTTATAATAGAGTTTTGTTCATTCGTTTTGCCACTCCATTTTGCTATGGAGTGTATGTCATTGTGAACTGCGTTTTGATACCTTCATGTTGACAGAAGTTATCAAATTCATCACTAATATATTTTTCTTCATTGTCAGTCCTCAAACACTTGATCTTCTTTTCAAATTCCAGTTCCACCCGCGCTTTAAAAGTTTTAAAGACTGCAAGCACATCTATCTTCTTTCTAATTGGATACACCTAACATCTCTTGAAAAAGTCATCTATGAATGATACAAAGTATCTTGCTCCTCCCAATGATACAACCGGTATTTGTTAAACATCATAGTGAATCAGGTCTAAGATGCATTTGCTCTTAGTTGTTGATGTGTCAAACTTTAACCTGTGTTGTTTACTTGTAACACAATGCTCACAAAAAGGTAAAGTAACCTTTGTAAGCCTAAGGAGTAACTTTTGATAAGAGAGAACCTTTAACCTTTCTCTGACATGTGACCTAGTTTTTGATGTCACATCATCGTTTTCTCTTTTGCAGGACTGACTGATGCGATTGATGTTTCTGCATCATGATGTATTTCTCCCATTAAAGAAAATATATTTGCAACTGTTTTTCTTGCTTTTAAAACCACCAGCGCTCCTTTGATGATTTTCATGATTCCATTATCTGTTCGAATCTTACAACCAAGACTATCAAATTATCTTATAGACAAAAGATTCTTCTTTAAGTCTTTCACATGTCGCACTTCTAAAATAGTACGAATTAAGCCGTCATACATCTTTAATTTGATGGTGCCAATGCCAACAATCTCTGAAGCATGATTATCACCTATAAAAACGTTGCCTCTAAAGATGGGTTTATATGTATGGAACCAATCTTGAATAGGAGTCATATGCCATGTTGCTCCTGTATCCATTAGCCAGACCTTAGTGAGCTCTTCTTTATCTGTAGAGATTGTTGTTGCTTCACTATATAAAACCTCTCCATCTTCGGAGGTGCTTACAATACATCCTTGAGGTTTTGATGACTCTACAATATTCTCTATACCCCTTTTAAACCAACAATCCTTTTTGAAGTGCCATTTTTTGCTATAATTGTAGCATTTCACAGTCTTCTTACTTCTTGATTTGGACCTTCCCTGCCTTTGACTCCCACTAGAGCCATGCTTCGTTGATCTTCCTCTTGACACCAACAATGCCTCTGCTTGGTTTGAACTATTTCTGTATTCTTTGTTTTTTAGCCTATTTTCTTCTTTCAAGATAGCGGCTGTAACATCATCAAGGACTAAATAGTCTGAAAGGATATTATTTGTCAACTTGATAATAAGCTAATCATATAAATCAGGAAGACTTTGAAGTAGAAGTTCGGCATGTTCATTTTCCTTTATTTGTTGACCCAACATAGTGAGTTATGAAAATAGAGTTCTTATTGTGTTGATGTGGTCAGTTACTGACATGGTTTTTGCCATTTGAAGGGTATAAAGTCTCTACTTTAAAAAAATCTTATTGTGCAAAGACTTGGACTCGTATAGCTTTGTTAGAGTCTCCCATATCTCCTTAGTTGTTTTCTTCTTCGCCACACTTGATAATACTTCATCGGCTAATACTAAATATATGTTAGTAATAGCATTGTCATCCATCTCATTTCATTTTGTAGTATCAGTGATCTCCTTGGGCCAATCTCCAATTGCTGCCAAGCAATTGTCTTTCCTTAAAATTGCCTTAATTCTCATTTTTCATAGTGAGAAATTGCTCCTATTAAACTTCTCAATCTCGTACTTTGCTTCATTATATCACCGAGATCTATTCAATTATCATTGTTTCATTGATCTGCAATGTATATATAAATAGTATCGTGTGAATAATACTTCACTAAGTAAGTTCCTCGAAAAGATTAGAGGGGTCACAAACAATCCCGCTTAAAACCCAATCTCTTTAGACATAACTTTTAGATTATATTTAATCACTGCACTTCTTTTCTATATACGCCAACAGTAACAAATGTAAATAGTACCATATAGATGAATAGTGCTATATAGGTGAATAGTACCGTATACATGAATAACTTTTATGTATTAACAACACCAACCAAAAGGCTATGATACCACTATTAGGATGTTGACATACAAACCCAACAAGACAAAAGGCAAGGAATAAGATAAAATGAGAAATGAGACACACAAGAATTTATATAATTCACTCAATTTGGGCTATGTCCACAAGCAAGTATAGAAGAATTTTACTAAGTAATATAAGAATTACAACATCTCTCAAGTAATAGGAGAACAACTAAAATCTCTCTATTACTAGAAGAAAACACCTCACTTACTCTCCCACAAATACCCTATAATTTTGTGAGATTACTCTCTTTTCACTCGTCTCTTTATTTCTCTTCCATGGTGTGAATAATAAACTTGGAGGCATTGTCTATTTATAGGAAGAGTGAGGAGACAAAGGCCATAAATTATGGTATAAATTATACCAACAACTCATCTCCACTAATTTTTGTTTTCCACTAATACTCCACTAATTTTATCTTCTACTAATTTTATCTTCCACTAATTAATGGATATATTTAATTTAATTAAGTATTGGCTTTACATGTAGTAGGTCAGACGTGCTTGGCTTTGTCCTTAATTTTTTGAAAACAAAATAAAAAAAGATAAATAACCATTCTAAAACACAGTTACACTCCAAGTGTTTAAACCTCCGACCTCGAGACTGTGTTATGTGCAAACCAACTAAGTTAGGACTTAGATTTGTTATGAAATGATTAAAAAAATATATTAAAATACTTTATTGTTCATAAAAGCACTAAAGCATTATAAGAAACCCAATTCTTTTAGAGTATTAGATAATTTAACACAATTATTTAATTCCAAATATAAAATAGGTGGAGGATGTCAAAATTAAAATTCAAAGTTAAAGTATCAAATAATTTAAAAAATCAACTACATTAACATTATTTGTGAAAGTGGGACAAGGTGTGTTTTATCCAAAATTTCAGCGTTGGCTGTGGTTTACAATCTATTACAATAACAGAGCATACGAATTATTTTTAAATTTTTAAAATATTTTTTTTAAAAAATTAATATTTTTTAATATTTTCATATTATTTTAATATTAAAAAATAAAAAATATATTATTTTAATATATTCCTTACTAAAATATTCTTTAAAAAATTGAAGCACCGGTGCCGTGACAGAACTTCAAGTTTTCATCACCAAGAAAGACGCATAGTTTGGAACACCACACAAACTGAAGGACGAATTGGAGCTGGGCACGTACTTTACACACAAACACACTCTAAAATTATCATCATCAATATATGCAAATCCAATTGCAAGCACAGACAAGAAATAATTTCCATTTATTTATTAGATTGATACAGGAGTAAATATAACCCCTGTGCCATACGCCAGCAGCTTCTATATGCACTGGCTCAAGAAACAAAAACTCGGTTGCGAAAAACACCCTGAGAAATCCTATACGTATTACATATATATGTTGTAGCCTTTCTTCATGAAGCTACAATGGTGTCGACTCCTCAGTTACCTTTGAGACAAAATGAAAGAATAACAAAATTCATTCAATCTGTTGATGATGATGTTTTGATGCTGTAATCTTCATCCTGAAGGACAAGCCCTGCGTTCATGATCATATGAAACAAATTTAAGCTGCGATGACTGATCCAGCTGCGGACTTGACTCCCAAATCGATGACATTTCCATGGTCTGCATAAAAATAAAATGCAAATTTTGGATATGGAATGGATTTAGAATGGATGGAAAGGGATAGATTCAAAATTCCTAACCAAGCCTCAAAAACTGTTGTAAGTTCTTACTCAATGGTGTCTTGTTTAAGAAAAAGCACGCCCCAATAACAACGTAGCACAGCAATAGAGCCAATCCTTTCAGGTAGTGAGAAGTACCGTCCTGTAACAAATAAGGGGAAGCAATTTCCCTGAGCATTCATGGACTAGCATACACAGAATGAACTATACTAATTCTTTAATTAATTAGAGCAAGAGTAAGGAGATTCTGTTTTAATATGCTTAAAAAGTAATTTTGTTGTCATTGATTAGCTTAGCTGCAGAATTGGTTAATACTTAATCACATATATTACCTGTAAGGTGAAGGCTGTGGTGACTATTGATAAGGTAAGAGCACCAGTCTCAAGGAGATTGAAGGTAAGATCCATTTCAATGCCTAAAATCCAAGCAACAATTACACAAAGTGGAACCTGCAGAAAGTTGTGGCGTATAAGATAAGTCAGACTGGTCTTTTTTTTTTTTTTTTTTGGAGAGGAGGAGGGTTCGGTCAAAGACACCGTTTTGAGTTTTTTTATTAAGAAACTTACCACAAACATAGCAATTTGAGTTGCAGAGCCTAGTGCAACACCTAAAGATATATCCAACTCGTTTTTAAAAGCAAAAATGACTGCTCCAGCATGTTCAGCTGCATTTCCAACAATTGGCAGCAAGATAATGCTAATGAAGCTGACAGAAAGGCCCCAAGATTCTGAAGCATCCTGTGAAATCAAAAGGCATATTTTCTCAGTCCATGCCAGAATAATATTAGAAATAATTAAGATCAGTGCTCTTTCAAGATGCTTGATAGTTTTAGTTACCTCGATCGTGGCCACAACATATTCTGACAACAAGGCTATGACAGCAGTCATTCCAACCAGCCAAACTATTCCACTCCAGAATCCTATCACAGGTGTTTCTTCTGAAAGTACATCATCGCCATCTTCCACGGATTCCTAAAGAGTTGCGCCAATCAATTAATAACTCAGCCAATCTAAATTGACAGAAACTTCAAAGGCATTTTAATTTGATCAAAGCATTCAGAAGGAAAGAGGATAATTATGGTAAGGATTGATTAATCACCTCTTGGGCTTCAAACAGTTGCCTGTGTGTCACTAACTGAAAGATAATGTATGTAATGTATGCAAGCAGCATTATAATGCTGCTTGCTCTCGACAACTGCAGTGTTGGGACTTCCGTGAGGGAAACGGAGGCTGCAGAAATCCGAAACAGCAGTGGCAGCATATGGCACAGCAATGCCAGGAGCAAAAGCAGCGCGTTCACGTCAGCTTGTCTCTGTTCATTCATTTATATCCATGCCGGTGTTATCATCTAACTTTGGCCATGATAAAGCTAGAAGAAGAAGAGTTCAGAACTGATGAACATTTCAAATTACAACAGCTAGCTTACCCTATCATATTTTTGTTCCTTTCCAAGGTTGGCAATGCCACCACAGAAGAGAGAGGTGCCAAGAACCAAAAGTAGGTTTGATAGTATGGAACCCAAGAGTGAATATTTCACCACCTGTATCTTGTGTTGCCAGAGTGCAAAAATAGCTATTATCAGTTCTGTAGCATTACCACATGTTGCATTTAGGAGCCCTCCCACTGCAAAAACAAAGATTAGAAGGAATTAAATTTCACGCTTCCTTAAGTTTTCTTCAGTAATCTTATGAAACATCCATGCATGTATGACGAGAGATGACAAGCCCAATTCCGGTACCAAGGTTTTTTCATGAACAAGAATTAACATTCACTATTAAAAATTAATGTAAATCAGGATGTCAATTAATAAATACAAATCTGAATCTCACCAGCTTATTATATATAATAAAAATCAAATAGAAAATGATATTAACTTATATAAATTTCAAATCTAACAATTTTTTACTAGAAAATTTATTAAAAAATAATATAAATTATATTTTAAAACCTTATCTAATAACAATTTAATTTAATTTATTAATTTTTTTTTAAAAAATTAAATACTATAATGATAATAATACAAAGAATTCCTCGTCCTTTTGAAGTGACACATCACTGAAAGAAAATGACGTAGCAAGAAGCAATGGTAAGGGACAGTAGAAGAGTTAGGAAATCTTTTTCGTAGGTTGGTCTGAATCATATACCACCAGGCAATTGTCAATTTTTATTTTTTTCTCCTATCACGAGAAAGCTTGGAAGCAGTTCTATCCCGTATATATTTTTTTTAATTAATTAAGTTTGATATGACTAAATAAATAATTTGATGTTGAAATGTTGGCTTCAGGCATTAAGTTTCTCAAGAAAAACCGCCTTCCACTCCCTTCATAGCACCAAATATGAAATATTTATCAGAGATATAGTGAAGAAAGTTGAAAAAGATAGCGGGGTCGAGTACCTGTCGGACCAGTGTAATAAGCAATTTGCCTGCAATTTTTGAAAAACACACCCAGAAAGATAATTAATGATCAATTCCAATCTCTGCGTGCAGCTTGCTTGTTTATAAGATTTAGAAATCAAATAGTAGTTCATAGTATATAGTCCCCTTACTCAGTCAAAAAGCTGACACGTTCTGCAAGTGGGGTCAGTCCAAGCAAGCTCAAAGCGAAAACCCAGGGCTGCGTGCATGAAATCACAAACACTATCAGATTAAAATTTAATTAATTCTATCAATTTTTAGCTCTTATAAATGGCATATTTGCAAGCATAATTACTATTGAGATTCAAAATTTTCAAAATAAATAAATCATATGGGAATGTAACAAAATAACTCGAATGATCAAGAATTCAGCAGGTTTTTAAAGGGGTGGTGCATTCAAGCACAAGTTCAACAACTCATTTTTCCTTTAGTTTTCGGATTTGCGCGGATTACTCGATCAATTCTAATTAGTCTATCATCATTTCCATATTTGAGAAATGATTTGGATAATCAACATCAACATGTAAGACGATTTGATCACATAAAACGAGCGACCAGGATCACCTCACAAGTGTCCAGAACTTTCTGTTCTATTATGCAAACCCTGAGAGAAACTGATATATAGGGAAATGAATACTTACTCTTCCAAATCCATAACATTCAGCAGCAATGGCTAGTGGGATGGCAGGAAAAAGAACTGTAAGTTTAGTCCCCAAAATGACCTCTTGAAGGTTAGTTAACAAGTGTCTAAGGATTCCACATCGAACTTTTGATACAAGAGTGAGGTCTGACTTCTTGCGCAATGACGAGGATGACATGTTGTGTGCGGTCTTGCCATGTCTTGTCTCCTTGCTTGAGCCTTTAAGGTTTCCATTCTCCAAGAGCCATGGTTCCTGCAATGAGGCCATTGTTGGGTTCGCAACAAAACCAATGGTATTGCTAAAGTGTAAGGAGTAAAGCCAGACCGTGGAGTGTGTTCTTCTGCTTCTCTATCTTAGTGTTTTGAAAGGGTCTGGGAAATACTGCTATAAATAGGAGCTAGAATGCTTTATTTTTGATATGGAGAGAGGGAGAGATATTGAGCTCACTGCGCCTTCCTGGAAATTTCGTATTTTGTTTTCATATTGAAGGCAGGAAAGGCCAGTGACTTGGATACAATAATTTCTTTAGTTAATTATAGATTTTTCTTTGGTTTTAAGAAAATTATATTGATGAATTATTGATTTTTGGTTAAAAGAAATAAAAAAAATTGCAGATGACATCGTTACCATAGGGAGGAAAACTAAATCATAAACTTCGAAGAATAGAAAATAATTGCCAGATTTAAGAGTTATATATGTAAAACGATATTTATCGATAGTACCTTTGCATATGTTATAACAATAGAAATTGTAATCGAGCACAAGAAAACAAGAACTTATTCAATGGATGCTGCATATGTGGTAAGAGTGGGCATATTGCTCAATCTTGCAATTCTCGAATACATGAGGATAAAGCTCAGACCAACTTAACCATGTAACCATTTACGACATTTAGTATTTGATAGGTGGTGGATTGATTCTAGTACTAGTCGACATGTTTCTTTATGCTCAGAATTGGTTCAAAGTTTACCATCCATGTAAGTGATTATGCTTGATGATCCGATTACATACCATTAATCAAGTGCTTGGTAATGGAGAGGAGGTTAAATTTCACTTCTAGAATAGTAATGATTTTAAAGGATGTGATGTACCTGCCTTCCATGAGAAAGAATTTCGTTTTGTTTAAGAGATTGTTTACGAACATGGTATATATTTTTTACAGTGTTTTTTATTTTTAAATATATTAAATTATTTTTTTAAAATTTATTTTTCATATCAATACATTAAAATAATTTAAAAATATCAAAAAATTGATTTAAAATAAAAAATTTAAAATTTAATAAAAAGTCAGCTCAACTACAACCCCAATTAGCACACTAATGTTAGGTTTTCTACTTAACAAGGCTTATTTTAAGGAAATTATAGATTCTGTCCATCAATAATCAATAAAAAAGTATTGAAAAAAAATATTGAATCATTTAAGTTAATTCACATTTTTATGAACCTAAAGGAATTTTAACTTGTGAAGGAAATAAATGCTTTATTATTTTATTGATGAATTTAAATACACTTACTTGATGAAAAATAATTTAAAGAATTTCCTAGCAAAACTAAAAATCAAATAAGTAGAAAAATTAAAGGAGATAAAAGTGATAAATACCTTGAGTATGAATCTTTTAAATTCAACATATATGTTCAAACATTGGAAATAATCTATCTTAGCAATCTCTCTCACCTCCAATGGTGTGCTTGGGATGAAAAATAGAATTTTATTTTAGTCGAGAAATGCAAAAAAAATAATATAAAATAAAATAAAATTTGAATAAGCCAAATTTGGGATGCTTGAGAGTTCGGAGATGTTTTGTAGCCTATATGAGAGGCTAACATATCCTAAAATACATTAACCACTCATTCGAGTCGCTTAGAGGTTACCATATCCTAAAGGTTTTTTAAATGGTGGAGTCTTGGGCTCATTCACCATGTATAAAGGTGGAGTTAAGTCATAGGTTTGTTCCATTGACTAATAATACAATTTACAAATCATATAAAAACTTAAATCTCCTCTTACATATCTGTGACTTCGGGCCAACCACGTGCACTATATATATCTGTGACTTGGGGCCAACCACGTGCACTATATATATATATATATATATATATATATCTGCACTATAAAGCTAAAACCTTGTGAAAAAATCCCATCCAAACCCATTAAAATTTTTAATTTATATTAAAAAACACAAACTAAAATTTTTCATACCACAAAAAAATCAATTTTTTATTATAATAATTCTTTTGCCAAGGTTTTAATTTAAGTTCGATACTCTGCTATAATCTTTTACAGTTTGCGTCCATGAACACAAGTCAAGAATCTTTAAGCATATCGCTGTAAACTTTCCAACAACTTTATCAAAAAGGAAAGAAGAAGGTGATACGTAAAATCAATGAAGAGCTTGTTAGGCTGCACGATTCAGCTTGTTTTTTACTAAAAAATATTTATTTTTTTATTTGTTTTGATATATTAATGTTAAATATATATTTTTCAATAAAAAATAATTATAATTATACTATCAAACATTCCAAAAATCCTCCGCAACCTTTCCTTCCAATCTACAACTAAAAAAACAAATTCGAAGGATATGGATTCGGTGGGAGAGATGTGTAGGTTGCCTGAACTCAACATCCGCTGCCTAATCCTATAAGAGTTTGTGTTCTTCTTGTTTTGACAAGGTACATATACCGACATGTCAATTTACTTGTTGTTGTGTGCTGTTGACTTCGAGTCCGGAAAAGATCTCATGGATGTACATCACCATCGTACAGGATGCCGTACTTAGGAGGTGTAGGAGGAAGCTTCCTGGAAACTTCCCTTCAAGAAACCTTCAAAACATGGTTATGGGTTAACGTTCTAATGCAAACTAGAGACCTCCCGCTACTTCTTTCACGGTTCATAAGTGAAATTTTCCTACGACAAGAAAGGGCCTTTTCTGAAAACGGACGCGGTTGTTATAAGAGTGTTTAGATTGTAATTATAAAGAATTATTTTAGTTTTACTAGCATTAAAGGGTTTGCTCTCAGTCTAGTTTCAGGTTCGAGTTTTTAATTACTTATATGACGATCACTGAAAACTTACATGGTCGTTAACTTCAAGGCTCGTGGGATTAGTCGTGGTGTGTCCAAACTGGCCCAGACACCCACGTTAATTTAAAAAAAATTATTTTAGTTTAATATTTTAAATTATTAAATAATATTTTAACATATAATTTATATTATTTTTAATTTAAAATTATTAAACTTAAAACTTGAATAATTTTATAGTACTTTATAACTAATTGATCATTAAAACTAATATAATATTAAAAAATTATTTTTATCTGATAACCTAAATTAATAATCTAAACTATTAGATAAAGTTTTAATATATAATATATATTATTCTCTTATATATATATATAACTAAATAGTGTTTTCTAAAATTTTTAATTTTTTATATATTTAAATTATTTTGATGTGTTGATAATAGGAATATATATTTTTAAAATATAAAAAATATTATATTAATTTATTTTCAAATAAAAATTGCTTTGAAACGTAACATCAAACATAACACTACTATTACCGTACTCTTAAAGAAATGTATAAAAGATGTTTCCAAATTAAGATCATTATCATAACGTAAGTAAGAATAATATGATGTTTTGTTAGTCAAGATTAATCATTGAATATTGTGGAGTCCCAAGTATTCTCTCTCAAGCCATATAAAAACGTAAGTTTCGGGAGCAAAAGGAAAAACTAAATTGTTAAAAGCTTGACGAGGACGCCGTCTGTGGGGATCGAACCCACGACCACATGGTTAAAAGCCATGCGCTCTACCTCTGAGCTAAGACGGCTGCGGCGCCGGGTGCGGCTTGTATTAAATTACTAATATAAGATGTCTTCTCCTTGATCTTCATCGTCTTACGGTTTGGAAACTGGAGTTACGGTGTTGTAGGAGAGTGCAGCTTAATTGATGAGGGAAAGTCCGT
This sequence comes from Populus ilicifolia, assembly GCA_015708895.1. Taxonomy (NCBI): domain Eukaryota; kingdom Viridiplantae; phylum Streptophyta; class Magnoliopsida; order Malpighiales; family Salicaceae; genus Populus; species Populus ilicifolia. The sequence goes on along the minus strand of SRLM01000155.1, from coordinate 808,323 downwards.
AGGAAATTCCAGTTACGTCCTGATTAAATGAGAAGCATAATCCATAAAATTTAATATACTGTGCCTAATCTATATTTACTCGTGTGAATGACATGCCCTTGTGCCCATTCAGGAATAAGTTTGAATTTTTTTGAGAAATTATTAGATTAATCTAGTTTGTTATTTTAGATAATATTTTGTGCATTTGTACATATTATTTTGTGCATTTATTAAATATTTAATTTCTTAAATATAACTGTGGTATTAAATGTGATGGTATTAAGATTCTAAATATCATTTATTAAATGGATTATTTGAACAAATTTAATTATTTGTAAGAGTTTTATTGATTGATTTATGATCTTAGATGGTGGACTAGCTAGGTTCATGTATGTAACAATCTCTTCTTCTATTTTAAGTTGAAATTGGGCAACGTTTCTCATGTAATATTCTATATATCCACATGAGATATAGATTCATTTTTCCAATCTAATTTATAATCAGACTGTCCACCTTGAAACTTGAAGATGAGATGAGTAATTAAGATATAAAAATGTCTAATGCCATTAGGGTTTCTTGTTCCATATAAAATTAGTAATCTTTAGTAATTTTTTAAACTATTTTTTGAATTAATTTTTATTTTTCTGATATTGGAATCAATATTGGAATCAATATAAGTCTGACAAATATTTTTTTAATTCTTTTAAAACTAAAGTTAATGAAAAAATTAATTGATTATGTATGGAGGGGTTTCTAATGCCTATCATATCAAACTACGGGGATCCAATTGCTCAAATTAAATTACACGGTTGTTTTTCTGAAAAAGTGATATCACATATATCCCTTGTGTTATTAAACTAATATAGAAATATATATTTGATACCATCAACTATATATTATAATTTAAATCACCTTAATCTTGACTTGGATGGAATATATACTAGTAATTAAAATCATTAATTATTAGCTATCTTGGGTTCAACTCTAAGAAAAAACAATAAAAAATAAATTTCTTGCAAATTAATTTGTATGTTGTATTGTGGCGGTTTAGTGTACTTTTTTTTTAATTTTTAAAATAGTATAAAAACATGATTAATTTAAGAGAAAGTGACCGAGAAAAAGAAAAAGCAAACAGAGAATCTATTTGAAACTGAGCCCTAGAAAACAGTTAAAAAAAAAGTGCCAAAGTACGCCTAGACATAATGAATTCTTGATACTAATGTGTGACCAACCGATTATAAGGTAGGAAAAGGCCAAGTCAACGAAGGCAGAAAGAAATTTCCCATGAACAGTGTTCGGATTAAGCCTTCCACTGGCCTATATATTTACCATTCAAGAAGGTTATCAAATCTATGGTGGAACTTCGGCGACATGAAATCTCATTTCCTCCGTTCTGGTATTCCTGAGCAGTCGTTGAAGTTACTCGGAGTTACTGCCTCGGTTGCCATTTCACTGCCGAAAGAGTTGATTTTTCTTCTTTTTATATTTTTTTTATATGTGACTGTGGAGTGACTTGTCAGGCACGTACGGGGAAGTTTTCCTCAACACGTCTCGGCAGAAAATCAATTGAAAGGTTTTGGTGGGTCTACAAGCTGGTACAGTGAAAATATTTCGAGAGGAGCTTCTTACACCAGCCTGTGGACGGCTAATCTACGCGGGTAGGCATGCAATTGTAGAATAAAGTAATAATTATGAGAATGTTTTACTAGTCCTTTTTATATATGAAGTTAAGTTTGACAATCTGCTTCTTCTTCTCATGAAAAAAACGAAGAAAAAACCCTACTCCCTTGGCTTCACTGAAAAAATCCCACATCCACATCGCTCAAGGAAATGCATGATGGCATGATAATGTTTGTGTTTTTCTAAAAGGGCATGATTTTATTTTATTTTTCTCTTTCTCTTTGGATTGATTTAAACTATAATTCTCATTCGATGGCATGGGTGAGGTGAGGAAAGGAAAAGATAAAAATAGAATTTGTTGTTATATTCATCAATGCACGCCGACTTTTCTCAATATACTGGACAAGCAAGCAATTTCTATTGCGGGTTCTTCACCATCACTTCACTCCAACAGCACCACTTGTTTTATTCTCTCTTCCAAATCTTGGATAACAGCAACCTTACGATAGATTTCCAACAGGCCACATCCATATGTTTGCCCCACAGCATGTGTGTTGAACCCTAGACAGCTTCTGCGAAGCTTCCTTCTTGCCTAAATTTTTGGGAATATCTCTTTCGAATCTTGGTACCTGGGCTTTAACTTCTAAAATCCCAGTTTCATAATTAAACGTAAAAAAAAATCAATGGATAGCTTTTTTTTTTTTGGGTAAGCAGAGCGATACATATTATAGATATGTAATTACCGATTATCTGTTATCATCCCTTTTTTCTTAAAGGTTTTGTTTTCCTCTTCTTATAAAACTGCTGAACTACATAATTTATAAGAAGACAAATTTCCTGCAAGAATTAATATTACAAAATAGACAGCAGCAAATGGCGGCCAAAGTTTCTCGTGAATGTTTCGAGAATATATATGTACGCCCACATACGGACGACAATAATTACAAGCTCATGCAATTTCCTCGAAGTTTCCTCCTCTTCGGCGGAGGGCTAAACAAAATCGGCATGCAGGTACCACCCTTTTGTTTTTTTGTTTGCATTGCTTGTTATCGATGATACTTCTTTTATGACCAGAAACCAGCTCGTGTTATGTCATTATTGGTCGAGGTGATAGAGTCTAGGATTTTGCTGCCCGTCAATTTGGGTATTCAGTGAGTGGCTCAAAACATACATGGTACACAGTACTTGATGGCCTCAAACATCGACTATTTTTCTCAACTTGAACTCTATGTCACATCGTATGCTTCAGTTCAGCCGACCTCAAAACCAAGTAACTGTCGTAGTTATACTTGCGGTATGTAATTAAAAATAGCATGGTGGTTAGTTTTTAAACTGTTTTTATTTAGAAATATATTAAAATAATAAAATTTTTAATTTCTTAAAATATTTTTTATAAACATAATTATTGTTTTAAAAAAGTCAGTGATAAAAATTAAATGTAAGATCTTGGATTAAATAACTATTTTTCTAAATATTAGATGATAATCTTTTGAGATTATTATTTTTTAATTATTCTAAAAAAAATATGTCTAGTTTATTTGAAAATTGGAGTCTAGGAATTAATATTTATATTCATATTTTTTAGTAAATTAATCAAATTTTGTTTTCCTTCCTCGAATTTCTCTTATTTATATTTTTGTTCACAAATGTTTTGTAGTATATGGTACGTTCTGGAGGTTCTTTTTAATTACTTTTTACTTGATTTTCGAGAGCCGATTTTGTTCAAGAAAGATTATATAAGGTAAGTTAATCTTTATTGAGGAACTTTGACATTCAGATTAGAAGTAATTGCCGGCATAAATTGGGGCAATAATAGAATAAAGGCATGGGAATAATTAGTTGTATATGAAGGTCAAGGTTCCTTGATAAACCTTAGTTAAGCTTATATAATCCTTCTGGTACAAAACAGGTTCTTAAAAACCACGCAAGAAGAACCCCAAGCACGTATCAAAGAAGAAATATCTCGTCTGTGTTAGACAACTCTTGCTCAACTGTAGCCACCCATTCCATGCTAGAAACACACGCTACTGTTTCTTTGATTGCCTCTACCCAATTTTGAGCGGGCAGATAAAATCTTCTCCTTGATATATACTCACCCTTCTCATCTCTTATGAATAATGTCTCATCTACAAGATTTCCTCCCATTTTATATTTGATAACAAAATCAAATCCTATCAGCTTGTATAGCATCCTTTGTTATGTAACCGTTGTAATTTTATGATCCCACAAATGTTGGAGACCCTGCCACTACTTTTTTAGTTTCAGCTTTCTGGAAGTCGAGGCATCTGTAGAATTTAACACAAACAGGAGCTTGTTTAGGAAGTGATGGAATCTGATGATCTTGCTTATGCTACTGTAGTAAGCCCTTTAGGCCACAAGAGCTCCTTATACTTATCCCAGAGTGGCTACATTGGTGGAGGAATCTGGCTCTCTTCCTTGGTGGAACTACCATCATGAATAGCTTCAATAAAACCCATTCTTTTGTCTTTGTAGTCACCTTCTCTGTTTGGTGCTCGTTGGATTTATTTAGAAACATTTGGATAATGATAAGATACACAACGATTTGGACTCTGTTCCAATTGTAATATTTGCCTTTGTATCTTGACCTTAGTGTTCGGGAGTTAGTACTATCTACGTGGAAGCTTTATCAAAGCTATAGAGGTTATCCTCGCATCATTATATATCACTACTATCATTTTTAGATTTATTGGTAAAATATTTTTTTGATATTTATATCCTTATATTTTTATAATTAATTTACGAACAAAATTATCAATATAAATGTTGTATCAACAAATTTTTCATCGATAATTTTTTTTGGTTGGTAAGTCCACTTGTAATAAAAAATATTATTTTCAATAGATTTATTGGTAAAAAAGATGCAAAAAAAATTATCTGCTTCATTTTATTGGTATTTTTTTTGGAAAAATACTATATGTAATGTCATTGGTAATTATTTAAAAATATTTTAAAAAATTCATTATACAAAACTATAAAGTAATTAAATTAATATAAATAAACACTCTATAATACTCGAAATACTAGGAAAAAAGAAGAAAAAAATCATATGAAAAAAAATCTGACAACAATATTAGACAATTATTAAAAACAAAAAAAATTAAAAATAAAATAAAAAAGAAATATATTGAAAAAATGAAAAAAAAGAGAAAAAGAAAAATCTTATCTTAATGTGGGTGCAAGTGAAGCTAAGAAAAGAAAAAAAATTCATAAAGTATATTAATTAGAAAAACCTGAGAAGAAAAAAAAAAGAAAGGAGAAGAATACATACATGAGCATGGAGGAGAAGAGAAGAAGTTGAGGAGAGAAGAGAAGATAAAGAAATGGATATTGATGTTTTTTATATATAGAAAAAAAAAGAACAAGAAGAAGAAAAGAGTCTTATCTGTTGTGAAATTATGGATTATATGCTTTATATTAGGTTGCTTTACCAATAGTTTTACTGACGGATAATTAAAAATTAATATTTTTAATTATTTTATTAGTGATTATATTTGTAATATTTAATTTATTAAAAAACTTTCAGAAATCACCAACTATCAACGACGACTTTTTAATCCGTTAGTGATTTCATCTATAATATTTAATTTAAAATTTTAATTTAATTGAAATTTTTTAGAAGGTCGTCAAATAGCACCATGACTTTTCAATCTGTTGGTGATTTTATCTGTAAAGAACAGTAATTAGTAGTGCATTTGGGAAGTAAACAGTTCCAGAGCTATCTGGGAAATATCGATAGAATTTTTCATTGATGATTTTCTTTGTAATTGACATGATGAATAGCATTCATAGTTTACTAATGGATTTTTTTCATCAGTAATTCTGTTGGTGAAAATAGCATGTCATTATTTTTTTGCTTTATTTTAATTTTTTTCCACTATAATTTTCTTGGTAAATACCAAAGGAATATTGCTGTTGATAAAATCCATCGGTAATTTACCAATAAAAATATTTTCTCGGTACATCCATTTGTATTTATTGATTTTCTGGTTGCGTATATTGTTACACGACGTCAGGTGACGACTCTACTCTTTTTTTTGTTGTTTAACAAAAAGAATAAGTTTTTTTTCTTGATTTGGGGGAATAAAGATTTTATTGGAGTCGCCATCTAGTAATTTGAGGGAACTAGAAATCCAAAATTAAACACTAGTCTTAGAGATTCAGGTACTGGGTTAGTTACGATTAAGGCAAGGTAGACACTATCCTTAAAAAATCCTTTTGGATAAATGTTACCCTTACTTGTGTGTTTTTTATTTGATTCAAATGCTATTATATTTTGAGCTTATTTGCAAAAAAATTAAGATGGTTAACGTCGGTCCCTAAAAATAGAAAATACATTAAAAATGACATCAGTCCTTAAAACTAGAAAACTGTCTAAAATGTTGATGTTTGTCCTTAAAAAAAAGAGTTACGTCTGATTTACCAAAATAAATAATAATGGACATAATCCGTATTTGGTATTTAAATTTTTGATATCGGTCATTTTCTGTAAATAAACGAGACGTGTCGACAAATAATATTTATTTTATAAAACAAAAATTATTTTGATATTGTTGAGAAATGGGTATATCCATACTTTAGAATCAAGTTTTGGATCCACAAACAATGACATGATAAGATGGATGTTGGATCTGCGTTGTTATTCTGTTTATATTTATTTTTGGTTTTTTTACATGCAAAAACAATTTACAATTATTTATATATACAAATATAAAAAATACTATACAAAAATCATAAAAATTACCTGAGTGCCACTATATAGCTAAAAGACTGAAATACCCTTGGATTTGTCAGAAATTTTAAGAAAATACCATTGGCAGCGTGTGTGCCTCATATGCGGTTACTATTGGAGGCAGCAAAATTTCCCAGTGAGCTTCCTGCCAAAAAATGGTTGATTTTGGTAGATCTGAGGGCGAGGATTCTGATGGCAGTGGTCTCGATGATCGTTGATTACTGATGAGGGAGAATCATTGATTTGAAGCTTTGGTGGATCGATGACTGCCGCAACCTTTTTCTGGCTAGATTTGGTGGTGAAAACGAGTAAAACGATCGAGGTTTTGCTTTAGAGGGGACGATGCACCTTTTTGTGGTGGTTTGGCAGCTTAAAATGGCCAGAAATGAAAGATTCGATGAGAGAGAGAGTCGCTGGTGAGAGGAGAGAAAGGCTCTGAGATTTCGCTACGGTGTGAACGCGAGCATGGTGCACTAGTGCGCCTGAAGGCTGTGAACCATTGGATCTCGGATGAATGGATCGTGCGGATGTGATTGGCTTGATCTACAAGTTGATTGGATAGTACAGATGAGCTGAGTTTTGTTCCGGTATGGAGCGGTGTACTGAGTGTTTGGTACACTTGATGATGTGGTGCTATGGGTGTTCAAAACAACCGAATAACCAAAAAAACTGATAGAAAATTAACCAAAAAAACCGAACCGAGATAAAAAACCAATTATTAAACAAAAAAATCTTTCCGGTTCGGTTTCTGTTTCACCACCAAAACCGATGAACCGAACCGGCTACCCATTAAAATAAAGCTAGCAAGGCAGAAACGACCTAGTATAAATACTAAATGCCTAAATGGTACAGTAAAATGTAAACCTAATTCATTTAGTTTTCATCTGCAGCCGCCGCCCACACCAAACCAACCTTCTTCCTTTCCCCTTCGATTTTCATCCTCTCTGTCTCTTGCCCCCTGCATGTCTGTCTCTTCTCTAGTTGATTAATAAATAAATAACCCGTATCTCCGCATCCATCTAGTAGACTTGCAGTGGAAAAAAAACTCTAACAAAACCCCTTGCGTCTCTCTTCACCTGCAGCAGAAAGAGTCAAAGAGGTAAATTTTACTGTTTATGCATTGTTAATTTTGTTCTGGCCTTCGTGTGCTTGTAAGTTTTACTTGTAACATTTGTTCCATTAGAGATATCTGACCTCTTTTTCTTTTTCTATCTTCTTGTAGCTAGGGTTTTTACTTTTTTCTTCAGGTTTGCCTCCTTTTACCTGACTCTCTCTTTTCTGTTGATTTGTATTGATATCGATTTATTGATTTCTTTGTTTAGCATTATTAACTTCAATATGTATTGGATTGGTTTATCTTAATTGCTTTGATTTGTATTATCATTTTTTTATCTGTATTATCATTTTTTTTATCTGTATTATCAAATATCAATATGTTTTATCTTGATTGCTTTGCTTGCTTATCAATCTATTTTCTGTTATATTAATTCTAGGCTGCTGGCAGTATGTTCAGGACTTCATTCTGTTTTATTCTGCATTCTGTTCAATTTTCATGTATGATCTGTTAAATGTTTAGTCCTGCTAAGTGCTAATAATTATATAAGATAGAGATTGCGTGAGAATCCATATAAGGGAGTGAAATAATTCAATAAAAATCTGATTAAGTTAATGGAACCGAGGCCTTGATTGAGTAAACTGTGTTGTATTAGCATGTGTAAATGCCATGGACTTTCAGGGTTTTACTTGCTCTTTCCTTCATTTTTAGAATAGAAATTGGTCCATTACAGACCTTTTGCAATTAAAATTGGTCCATTACAGACTTTCAGGTCCATTACATGTATAATTTACAGTAGGCAGGTTTTTTAGAATAAAGAGGTGATAAATGCTTTTTTGCAATAATATGAACCTAACATGGTGCTCAAATTTTGCTTGATTCTCAATTGTAGTAAGATGTTGATTTATGTTGTTGTTTTCTTAATTTCAGATGGATAATAGGGAAAATTCTATATCTAATGAGTCAAATCCTTCAAGTTCAAAACCAAATTCTTTGCCTATTCCAGTTCCAGTTATTACCTCTAGCACAAACAGCAACACTGAAGAAGGTAATCCACCTTCTAGATGTAATAAAAGAAAAACATCCCAAATTTGGGATCACTTTAAAAAACTAGATGGTAATGCTAAAACTCCTAGGGCTGCATGTAAGTATTGTGGAAAAGACTATGCATGTCATACTATACTTAATGGGACTAGTAACATGTGGAGTCATCTAGGTGTATGCAAAAAATTCCCTTTTATCATTGATCAAAAACAAAATTCTCTAGTTTTAGAACCTAAGCCTAAAATAAAAGGGGGTGATAATGAAGAGGAAAATTTGGTGACTGTTAAGGCAGTGGGTTATAATTATGAAGAGTGTAGGAAAGCCCTTGGAAAAATGGTTATACTTGATGAGCTTCCTTTTAACTTTATAGAAAATCAAGGATTTAAATCATTTTGTAAAGTAATGCAGCCTAGATTTGATGTTTCTTCTCGTTTGACGATTTGGAGAGATTGTTTGAAAATTGATTTAGTAGAGAAGGAGAAATTAAAGAAAGCTCTTAAGGATCAACGTTTATGTTTAACAACTGATACTTGGACATCAATCCAAAATATTAATTATATGTGTTTGACTGCTCATTGGATTGATGAAGGTTGGAACTTGAATAAAAGAATTCTAAACTTTTATCAAGTTTCTAATCATAAAGGTGAAACCATTGGCCAAGCGATTGAGAGTTGTTTATTGGAATGGGGAATTGATAACATTTTAACAGTTACTGTAGACAATGCAAGTTCAAATAATTTAACAATAAAATATCTAAAAAGAGTAACAATTGGGTGGGCAACTAATATATTGTCAAATGACTTCATACATGTTATATGTTGTGCATATATTGTTAATCTTATTGTCTGTGCGGGGTTGAAAGATATTGATGATTCAGTGGTTAAAATTAGGAATGCAGTAAGGTTTGTTAGATCTTCTCCTTCTAGACAACTTGTTTTTAATCAATGTGCGGAAAGGTTGAAAATTGGGAGTAAAAAATCTGTTTGTTTGGATGTTGCAACTAGATGGAACTCTACATATATGATGCTAGATGCGGCTGTTAAATTTGATGTGGTTTTTTTGAGGTTAAAAGAAACTGATCTTAGGTATTTGAGTTACTTTGAGGTTGATTCACAAGGAAAACAAAAAAACTTAGGTCCTTCTACTTTAAAAGATTGGGAAAAGGCTAGATCTTTTGTCAAGTTCTTGAAATTATTTTACACGGTTACATTGAAATTTTCTGGTTCGTTGTATATGACATCTAATTCTTTCTTTCATGAATTGATTTCTATGCACACAAGCATATCTCAACTTTGTAGAAGTGAAGATGTTTATGTAAGTAAAATGACAAAGAATATGATGACAAAATATAAAAAATATTGGGGGGATCAAGATGCACAAAACTTTTTGTTGCATGTGGCTGTTGTGTTAGATCCATGTTTCAAATTAAAGTATGTGAGATTTTTTTTTGGAAGATTGTATGATGTTGAAGAGGCTGAAAATTTTACAACTAAGGTTAAAGATACTTTGCTAAGGTTGTTTGAGCATTACATGAATGTTGAGGTTGTTCACAGTGTTGGAACAAGTATAAATGAATATGTTAATGTTGATTTAATGGTGGTAAATGATGATATGTTGGATGACTTGACTTCTCAATTCAAAAAACATTTAGAGGAAGAGGGCAGTGTCAAAAAAAAATGAGGTTGAGAGATATTTGGGTGATGATTGTGAGGATCCAGATGATTTTAAATTAGATATTTTGAGTTGGTGGAGGTGTAATGCTACAAAATACAAGATTCTTTCTAAGGTGGCACAACACGTGTTAGCCATCCCGATATCTACAGTTGTTTCTGAAGCAGCATTCAGCACTGGCGGTTGTATATTAGATCCATTTCGAAGCTCTTTATCTCCATCGACAGTGCAAGCACTTGTTTGTTGTCAGAATTGGTTAAGTTTAACACCAATTCCAATCAACATTAGAACCTTCATAGATTATATTGAAAATTCTGAGATGATTGAGTCAGGTAATTTCTCTTACAAATTTAAATATAGTTATTTTATAATATTATTTATTTACATATGTTTAATCTAACATTTTAATTTATGTTTTTGTAGAATTTGGTGAAAGTTTAAAAATCTCGACCAATTGTTTGTGAGTACCAAGTAGTATTGGTGGCTTGGTGCAATCTTGGAATATAATTGTTTTGGGTACTTAATTTACTTTACCTTGTTAATTTCCCTTAAAATTTTGCATACTTAATTATTTCAATAGTTGAACTCTAATATGTTGCTAATTTGCTATTATTTTTTTTATAGCATTATCCTTGCTGGAATTTTTAGATGCTGGTGTTGCTCGGTTTTTTTCTTCAAAGTTCAAATTATGCTGGATGTTTTTAATAATTTTTTGCTGGTTGTTAATGTATTTGCTTGTTAATGTTAACTTTTCTAGTGCGAACATACTTTTAATTTGAAGTTTTAAAATTTGATCATGCATCTTGCATATTGCATTAATTTAGCACTTTAGGAAGTATATTAAAAAGTTAGCTAATTTACATATCTATAGAATTTTAATTAATGTCTAAATTCATGTTCATATTTTGATTTACATTAAAAGTTAGTCAATTTACATTAAAAGTTAACCATGTGAATTACCTTAACATTATAAAACCGAACATCACTCTACTTTAAATTTTAAAGTTTAATTTAATGTAAGGTAAAAAATTTCTTCTTTAAAATGAATTTCTGCCTTTTAGGATATTTTATAATGAATAAAAGACTAAATCTTCCCAAACTGTAAGCCAATTTAAAGAAAAAACCAAAAAAACCCATGGGATTAGGTTTCCTGGTTTTTTCCTTAAAAAACCGGATTTAACCGAACTGGACCGATTCGGTTTGAACCAGTTTCCGGTCCGGTTCGGTTACTTTTTTTACAACAATACAGTAATTCGGTTTGGTTAGTTTTTTTAGTCTAAACCGAACCGAACCAAACCGTGAACACCCCTACGTGGTGCAACAGGATCGAAAGGAAGATTATTTTAAAGGCTGAGATGGATTTGAGTTTTAATTAGGTGTGGTAAAGCCTATTGTATCCTAAAAAGTCAAAGGCCCAGATTTAAACACTATTAGATTTAACGGTTATAATATTTTTAGTATTTTTCAAATTGCTTTTTAAAAAATCAATATCTTACTCGCATGAAGAAAAAGTAGAAAATAAAATGGACAGTGTCAAATAGTAATACAAATAGTAAGCTATCAGATATAGATTTCTCTTCTCTTTTTTTTCCCTCCTCTTTTCTAGCTTATTTTCATTGGCTATTTATAGCCAATAAAAAGGGGGACATGAAATCACGGGTTGTGCAAAATTTTCATATAGCTGCACCGCCTACAATAAAAAAAATCCTCTGTGACAAAATTATATTTTTTTTGTTTTATTATATATAATAATAATATTTATTTGTAGGGGTAAAATTAAAAACTCAAATCAGTATTATAAAAAGCTTTTCAACCACTAAAAATCAATTTTAATTACTGAAAAAATCTTTATATGGGTATCAACTCGGTGGATTGGGTTTTTTGATAAAAAATAACAGTTTTGACCAAAAATAGCCTGAAACTTATTTTTATCATAGTCAACATGGTGAGACCTATATTGACCATATGGACTCAATTTTGACAAAAAATGATGGTTTTGACCCGAAATGGCCCGAAACTCATTTTTCATTCCGGTCGACATGGTGGGATCCGTATTGACCTTGGTGGACTCGGTTTTGACTGAAAATGATGGTTTTTACTCGAAATGGCCAAAAACTCATTTTTCATCTTGGTCGACATGGTGGAACCTATATTGACCTAGTGGATTTGGTTTTGACCAAAAATGACGGTTTTGACCCGAAACAGCCTAAAACTCATTTTTTATCCTGGTCGACATGGTTTAACCTGAATTAACCTAGTGAACTTGATTTTGATAGAAAGATATAGTTGACTCGAGAAAATATATTTTAAACTTTTTTTTATATTTTTTTATTATGAATAATAAAATAAAATAACATTCGAGAAAATCTTAGTGAATCCAAAATTAGGTTACAATTGTAGCCCCCTTTTTACAATACTTACGGTGCAAAGGCATTGAAAAATTCATTTTCTTATGACTTTGCTTAATAAGTTTTGTAAAGAAAAACAATAGAGGTGTTTGAAAAACACATATTTTTTAGTTGGTCTAATTCTTATGGGTGACCTGCCCAAGTGAAAAACATAAAAGTGTTTTCAATATTGGTTTGGTGAAATACATGAAAATGATTTCATCAATGGTTTCCTGAAATACATGAAAGTGATTTCAGATTAGTTTTGTGAAATACATGAAAGTGATTTCATCATTGATTTCTTGAAATATATGAAAGTGATTTCAGATTGATTTTGTAAAATACATGAAAGTGATTTGAACAATAGTTTCCTAAAATACATGAAAGTGATTTCATATTAGTTTTGTGAAATACATGAAAGTGATTTCATCATTAATTTTGTGAAATATATGAAAGTGATTTTAGATTGATTTTGTGAAATACATGAAAGTGATTTCAATAATGGTTTCCTGAAATACATGAAATTGATTTCAGATTAGTTTTGTGAAATACATGAAAGTGATTTCATCATTGATTTTGTGAAATACATGAAAGTGATTTCAACATTGATTTTGTGAAATATATGAAAATGATTTCATTAGTGGTTTGTGAAATACATGAAAGTGATTTCAACATCGATTTTGTGAAATATATGAAAGTGATTTCATTAGTGGTTTGTGAAAACTTCTAAAGGAAGTCATATTTGTATGACTGAGATCTGATTTGTAAATTGATCTCAAAGATGATGAAAGCTTCTCAAGAAAGTCTTGTATCTATGGTTGAGATCTAATTTGTAAATCAATCTTAGAGATAATAAAAGCTTCTTAAAAAAGTCTTATATCTACGGTTAGTATTTGATCTTCTATTCAAAATAATAGTAGGAGTAGAATCCTTATAAATTAAGAAGTATTTGGTGACAGACACCATCAACTTCTTGTATTTCAAGCCTTTCAAAGTTCTCAACTCTTGAAGCTTTAATCATATCTTCCTCTTCTTCCAATGCTAACCCAAATCTTGTTCCTGCAGTAAAGCCTTTAGTTTGGCGTACTACTTTTGAAATGAATGGTCATCCTGTTACAATAGAAGATACTATAATGGACAATGAATATACTGCTGTAGCCGTGACTAGAGACATGATCTTTCCCTATGATGAAACAATGCTAGCAGCTACAACCGATATTGAATCAGTGAATCAGTCATTTACTCTCAGTATCAGAGTTACTTCATCTTTGGTGAATGTTCTAGAGCGTCTTCATGCCAGAAGACTTGAGCTGAATACTCAGGTTCTTGATCTCCATCATCTGATTGAGAATTTAAGGAATAGACTTATGATGAGAGGCGTCATAGAAACAACTTGGAGAGGAGAAACTAAGAGCTGAACGCACGTGTTGACTTTTGGAGGGACTATGTTAACACACGACACCTTGAGTTCGAGGAAGAGATGGAGTGCATGCGTAAAAAATTTGAAGAATTTTAAGGCTTGATTGATCATCAAGATGAAAATATCCCTAATCATCCTAGCACTGTTTAACATTTGTACTTTTAAACTTTTTTTTTCACAAATAAAAATCCATCTTTCTTGTCTTTATTTATGAATTTTTCTTTTATGAAATTGCCATATTTGATATGATTAGAAGAACTTCATTTCGTCTGAATCTCATTGAATCCCGCTGGGAATTTTGTTTCAAGAAATATCTATAAGAAAAATATGCAATGCTTGTGAAGTTAGATAATATGCAATGCATCTTACCTTTTTGAAATATAGATCCCCCATTCATCTTGTTTGATGATCTTGAATTTTAGTAAGCTTTTTTGATTCACATGTTTTTCAAATTTACTCAAGTTGACCTATGTTGTTTAGTTCTCCAAGATAAGCTTTGTTTGAGTTTCCCAATAGTCACTGCCCCTTTCTCCATTAGTTACTTTACTGAGAGCATTAGCTTCTCCTTGGCCCCATATTGTGTTGTTGGTAACGTCTCTATTATTGAGGATTCTTTAACTAATTGATATGGTCAATATATGAGGATTATCCTGCTTCACCTAAGATTTTCATATCTGAAGATGTCTTAATTATCATATTGTCTAACTGATCATATTATGATAGTCAACAATCTCATTTCATAGAAACTGCATAATCATGCTATTTCCATCTCCATACTGGAAGAAGTCTATAGTTTTATCATGTGTATCTTTCACTAGGGAAACAAATTTCTTTGTGCCATTAGGAATCTCGTGACCGCTTCTTTGTCCTTAGAGAAATTAACTGCCTCATTTCATTTTCTTCTTTGCTCTTGTTGTCAGTAGAATCTCTGATTTTCTAACACTACCTCTTAGTGTGTCATATATTCGTTTTTCTTACAAAGAAAATCTTTTTTTTTCAAATATGATTTTTTAAAAAGATCTCTTTTGTTTTTGAAAACTGAAACTCTTAATGTCTGTTTACAACAATGTTCAAGCAACTCTAGGGATTTATATTAAATCTCTTAGTAAAAGTAATCTCAAATGAAGGTAAGTGATGAGATGACCTTCTGCTTTGGTTTTCAAAGTGTTCAAGTGATTGCTTGAATGTATTTTAAAAGAAAAGAAACAAATGCCTTTTTATTTTTAGAAACACTCCTTTTAACAACATGAATAATAATGAACAATTATTTGTTATGCCATGACTCTTAATGGAAAAGTCTCTTATATTTTAAGAACATTGTTTATTGATCCAGGTTGTTTTCTTGATTAGAAAGGACTTTAAAGACATGTAATGTATTTTATGACTCAAGGCTATAAAAGAAAAAGGATTTCATAAGCTCAAAAAAGTGTTTAAGGGTTTAAACATTATATATCACTATTATATCTTATCTTAGTTTTTTCTTTTGCTATCTTGACAACAATAATGATGCTAAATATTCCAAATTAGAAATTTCTTTTTCTTTTCTCATATTTTTTTGGGAATTCTTTTAATTATTTGGAATTTTTGTTGAATTCCTTATTGTCAGACATCAGAAGATCACATGCCTTCAAGATGATTTTCATGATCATTTTTTTCTTTATTCCCCCCTAGTGTAGGGTGTGATATTAGTTAAGGTTCTTATGTAAGAAAAAGCTTTAAATAGACTCGGCTTGAATTGGGACTGCAAAGGATAATTTTAAAGAAAGTAAAAGGAATATCAAAGATGGCCTTTCCTCATTTCAAGTAAGATTAGTTAAACCCAATAAACTTTATCCACATCTAGCGTAATGCTTTGGATTTATAAGATAGCATGTTTTGTGAGTCCATGATAAACTAATATACTACCAACATATTCATGCTGATAAAATGTAGGTCCAAGATAGAATTTGAATGATAGTTGTTCCAATTGAATGTTTTTAACTTGTATGGTCATCTCTTTTAAGGGAATTGCTCTGAACATTATCCTAAATAAATCATTGATTTATTTCATTGAAATC
Source organism: Populus ilicifolia (assembly GCA_015708895.1). Classification (NCBI taxonomy): domain Eukaryota; kingdom Viridiplantae; phylum Streptophyta; class Magnoliopsida; order Malpighiales; family Salicaceae; genus Populus; species Populus ilicifolia. Next base: position 792,341 of record SRLM01000155.1, on the reverse strand, counting down.
ATAAACAAAAGCAATTCCTTTAAAACCTTATTTTAAAAGAATGAGTTCTCTTGTAAACAAGTTTGAAAGATCTAATTGTTAAGCCATTGAGATCATGTATGGGTTTTTTAGTAAGGTATATGCAAAGAGAATTTCCTGGCCAAAACTTCATTTAATTGATTTTGATTGGATGAAACACATCATACATAATATTTTTTCGCAGAATCAGAGTTCACTAGCTTAGGTATATCATCTCCATCCATCCTAGATAACAACAAAGCCCTTCTAGAGTATGCTTTCTTCATTACATACAGCCCTTTATAGTTTGGTGCTCACTTGCTTCGGTTTTCACTTGGTAGTGGTAAGATTTTTCTTAGTACAAGATCCCCTTCTTTGAATTCTCTTGGTTGGATTTTCCGGTTATATGCTTTGACCATCCTTTTTTGATATAGTTGGTGATGATAAATTGTAGCCAACCTCTTCTTACTTATCACGTTTAGCTGCTCATATCTCACTTTAGCCCATTTAGCTTCTTCTAGTTCAGATTCTATTAGTACTCTCAAAGATGAAATTTTTACTTCCAAAGGCATCACCGCCTCCATCTCAAATACTAATGAGTAAGGTGTAGCTCTAGTAGATGTTCTTACTGTTATGCGATATGCATGTAGACAAAGGGAAGCATCTCATGCCAATCCTTATAAGTGACTACCATCTCCTAGATAATCTTCTTGATATTCTTGTTTGCAGCTTCAACAACACCATTCATCTTTGGTCTGTAGAGAGATAAGTTTGAATGTTTAATTTTCCATTAAAATTCTAGGCATTGTCAACCACTATCTTCTCAGATGAACCATACTGGCATATCAAATCTTTTTTAATGAAACACTTGACCACCTTTTGAGTTACATGAGCATAAGAGCTAGCCTCCACCCACTTTATGATGTAATCAACGACTACTAAGATAAATTGATGCCTATTGCTAGCCTTTGGGTTAATTGGCCCAATCATATCTATTCCCCACATTGCAAACGACTATGGTGATGTCATATTAAATAGAGGAAGTGGATGTGTATTTATCTTATCACTATACACTTGACATTTATGACATTTCCTGACATAATCAATGCAGTCTTTCTCCATGGTCATCCAGAAGTACCCAGATCATTGCAATTGTCTAGCCATCATATGCCCATTTGCATGAGTTGCACAAATTCCTTCATGAATTTCTTGCAATGTTATCTTAACTTTGATTTCATGTAGACATCATAGTAAAGTTCCATTGAATGACCTTTTGTATAGAATTTCTCCATTCAGGTAAAATTCTAGAGCTAACCTTCTCAAGGTCTTCATATCTGCTTTAGATGCCCTTAAGGGATACTCTTAATATTGGATAAACTACTTGATGTCATAAAGTCATGCTTTCCCATCTATTTCTCCTTCAATTAAACAATAATAAGTTGGAAAATTTTTCATCTCAGTGTAGATTGGTTGTACCTTGATTCCATAATCAGTTTTGGCCATAGAAGCTAAGGTTGCCAAAACATCAGCAAACTGGTTTTTTTTCTCTTTCCATGTGAGTAAAATCTATCTCATTAAAGCCCTTAGTTAGTTTTGAGAGATATTGTTGATATGGTATTAGTTTTTCTTCCTTGGTTTGCCATTCATCTTTCACTTGACAGATTATTAACATTGAATCCCTATAGACATCAAGCTTTTTTCTTTTCATCTCTAAAATAGCTTCTAATCTAAGGATACAAGCCTCATATTCAACGGTATTGTTAGTGGATTTAAATTGTAATTTGATTGAGACGGGATATTGTTTCTTGTCATGTGAGATTATCACAACCCTTGTTCCATTACCAAAAACATTCACTGCCCTATCAAAATACATGATTTACCAATCATTCTTCTCTTTGTCTTCTTCTACTATCAACACATCCTCATCTGGTAAGTCAAATTTCAAAGGTTCATAATCTTTGATAGCATTATTTACTAGATGATCAGCAATTACACTTTCTTTTATAGATTTTCTTGTCTTATATACAATGTCATACTCAGATAACATTACTTGCCATCTTGCTATTTGGCTTGACAAGTAGCGTTTCTCAAAGATGTATTTAAAAGGATCCATTTTTGGGATCAACCAGGTGGTATAATACAGCATATATTGTCGAAGATGTTTTGTACTCCATATAAGAGCAAAACATAGCTTCTCAGTCATAGTATATCTAGATTCACAATAGGTAAACTTTTTACTTAGATAATAGATAGCTTGCTCCTTTCTTCCAGACTCATCATGTTGTCCGAATAAACAACCTGTTGCTACCTCAGTTACTATCAAATACAAGATCAAAGGTTTTCCAAGAACATGTGGCCCTAACAAAGGTGGATTCTGTAAATATTGCTTTATTTTATCAAAAGCCTCTTGACAATCTTTGTCCCATGTACTAGAATTTTTTTATCAAAGGCAATTTGTGTACTATAATATCATTGTCTAAACCAAGCATATATGTATAAGACCAAGCAGACACATCAATATACTCTTGTAGTAATGAGGTTAAACTGCATCTTTCTTCTGCAGTAATAAGAGTTTCAATCTTTAGCTTTCTTTTATCTTGCTTAGTGCCTACATTTATCACCTCTAATTTTTCCTTTATAGGTTTCTAAGCATGCTCCGATTGTTCTACTTGTCTAACAAACTCTTCATTCCATTCCTCTTCATCTATTGCAATCTCATCCTTATCAAAGTTTTGCCATTCATTTTCAATACAATATGTTTGTGGATTTATAGAGGATTCACTTTTAGAATTCCTAAAAGCAGAAGGTGTTTTTAGTGTGAATGCATATCTTGTAGTCGAACAAAACAAAAGAAAGATAACAAATGCTGATGAAAATGCTTGATCTCAATAATATTTTAAAAGTTGGCTCAACAATTATGAAAAGACCTTATGTTGTCATCTTGAGCCGAGATTTCCAACTAAGTATAAAAACACAAAGCAAACTATAATGTAAAGCACATAGAGCATATAAAAGCAAATATAAGTAAACGATTAATCATTAATTCTTGAAAACAACTAGGGCTTCTTCAATCTCCCAATTTTAGAATACTTCTTCAACTGAAAGCTTTCGCATAAAGGCGCTGGTTAGAGCCTCTTCTAGAGAATGGACAATTAACTAAGACAACAATTCATCTTTTTATTGTTGTTTTTTTGCTTATAATCACAGTTCCAGCCTTTCCCTTCACCTTCCTCTATATTGTTGATATCCATGACAACAAGTTTCTATCCTAAGACTTCCATCATGTTTTCAGGTTTCATCACATATGCTGACTTTGGAAAAGAAACATGGATAGGTGGGATTACAATGTTTTCTTCCTTCTATTATGGCTAACCTTCTTGCTTTATCCTAGCAACTTTCTTGTAATCATCTTTCTTAGGCTTAAAGCCAAGCCAAAACCTCTGATCAGCAACCTTAATTTTCATCATGTTGACTTTTTAAATATTTTCAGCAATTGGATCATTCTAGAATGGTAGCTCATGTTTCAAAAAGCATTTGGCTATCATTCTAGCAGTATTAGAAATAACTGGTCTTCTCAACACTGTATTCTCTAGTGCCCATTTGGTGTTCACAATCTCGATGGCATGAAGATTTCCATCTTTGCAATTTTCTACTTTAACATAAGGGACCGCCACATTCCTTATTATGGACAAGGTTTCTTCTGCTTTAACTTTCACTAGAGTACCGTTTATAATGTACTTTAGACATTGGTGTAGAGATGATATCACAGTCCTAGAGGTGTGTATCCATGGCCTTCCTAATAACATGCTATTGCACGTCAAAAAATCCACGCGGCGTTGGCTGATGATTTTCTTTTTTGTTATTACTTGTGTTTTGCTTGGTTCTTTGGGAGTTGCCACCTAGTATTATGGTCACTAGGAACCTATGGTCTGCAAAAGTCTGAGTAAAGGACTAGTTGTGCAAGGGGAAGATGCATCATCTTTAGTAAACCCTACTTAAGGTAACGTGCATTGTTGTTTGATTGTTTTTAAGTTAGGTTTTTGTAGGTCTATTCTGAGGCTCAAGGTAGAGATCCCTCTTCGTGAGAGAGTCTCTACCTTATCAGGTTAAATCCTAATTATTCTAAAGTCTGAATATCACATCTATCTACCCTTTATGTCTTTAATACCCGAGGGTGCACTTTATCATGTAATTTTACACCTTACTAATATTAAAGTTTACATCTAGACCCGGAAAAAAATGGAAAAGAATTTTTGACATGTCGGCCAAATCTTAATGGGTAATCATAAACTGGTTATGATATCCATTTTCTAGGTTTTCAAAACATGAGAAAGAAGCAATTTTTTCTTGATTTAAAAAAAAACATGAAAAATTATTTAAGACTTGGTCGTATGCAATAAAATATTTTTTTTATTTTTTTGAAGAAAACCAGGTGTTTTAATATCGAATTTATATTATACAGTGTAAATAAACAAACCAATATTACGCAAAATTAATAGAAATACATTTAAGAAAATCACAAATTTTTTAAAGATTTTTTATTTTTTTTTGTTTTTAAATATATATATATATATATAATATAAATAAATATTAAAACAAATGAGCTGGGCCGGGCTCAGCCTAGGAGTAGTGGGCCAACATCGGCCCAAAAATGGTTGGGTTGATTTTGGCCCAGGAGTCACGTGGGTCGGGCTGGGCCATAGCTAGCCGAGCCCATGCAGTTAATTAATTAGCTACCGCATGCAGGAATAAATTCTATATGCAGCAGCCATGACAATGGAGGGGAGGGGGGATGAATGAAGGAAGAAGAAAATAAGGCAAGGAGGAGGTTTGCCTGGTGTTGGAGAGCTGGCGTTGGGCAGAGGATGACAGAGTGTTGTCATTGGTTGTAGTGTTGGTGGCTGAAGGCCACGGTGGAGAGGGAAACAAAGAAAATTTGTAGAATCCTACAAAAAAAACATGGTTTTTAGCTGACTTTAAACTCGATTTTCTCCCCCCTTAGGTCATCAATGGAGCCTCTATTTATAAGAGATGGAAGAGGGTAATCTCATCTTTTTCCAGGAAAAAAATTCCAACCCTTGTTTTGATTTGAAGGATCCAAATCGTCGGTTTAAAATATGCATCTCGAACTGCCAAATTTGGTGGCCCAAGGTTGTGGGTTGCTCGAGGTGGCCACTTTAGGCCGACCAACAAAGCTGTTTTGAATCTTATAAACCCGACCGGACAATTCATGAGGCTAGAGGGATTGTAGGTGGTCATTTTGGTGCAAGATTTGTCAATTTTGAGGGCCAAACGAGGCATTAAACATGCACATAAAATTGCTACCCCGACAATTTTTTTCGGGGAAGATGATGAACAATGACCAGTTTTTTAACTAAAAAACGACGCTGTTTTGGGCATAACTTCAAATTCAACCCTGAATTTACGTGTCTTTTTCATTATAGTTATTGGTCTTGAATTTATGCAATTTCACCCCTAATTGAATATTAAACTTTCAATTTCTTCAATTTGACCCCTGATTTCACTTAATTAAATTGATAAAAAATAAATTTGGTCTCTTAAAATTCCAATCTTCTTAATTAAGTCCAAATTAGACTCCCAAACTTAAGTTTTTAACCAATTAAGCCCCAAATAAAATTAATTTGACCCATTTAAAGTATAATTAAGTCCTTGCACTTAATTAAATCCTTTATTTGGACCTAAATTAATTCGTAAACATAATTAAAATTTAATTTGGCCTATGATTAAATCAAATTGGCCTATTAAAAATTTAATTATGTTATTGGACTTAATTTTTATGCAAATTTATCTAATAATTATTTAATTTGACCTTGAATTTGCCTTTTGTTTTTCTCTAATTTTGGGCACAATGGGGCGCTAATAGGTCTTGAATCTCCTAAAAAATTATAGCTTTATTTTTGCCTATTTTTGTAGTCTTTCTAGATCAACTTTCTCCACATTGCCAGAATTTATTTTATTTTTTTATTTTTATTTTGAAAAAAAGTGAATTTTGGCGAATAATCCAGAATTGGGTGATGACAGTTGCCCTCCTCTTTACAAGGCTTGCGATAGAAAGTCTCGTCAGAGACTTTAGATTGAAAGCGTTGTAAAGACGAAAAAGAAGGATAGAAAATGATTGACTCATCATATTGAGAAATAATGAGTCCTTTTAAGGGCTAGAAAGTGCACTTAAAGTAAAAATTAGGTCTTTTTTTTTTTTGAAAATCCAAAGATTTTGAAATGGTCAAATTGTCATGGGTGACCTACCCATCGAAGAAATTTTTTTGATGTGGTCTCATTGTAATGGGCGACCTACCCAGGTGAAAAACATGAAGATATTTCAAAGTGGTGAAAAATATAAATATTTTTCAAAGAGGTGAAAAATGCAGAGATTTGTTAAAGTGGTGAGAAATGCAAAGATTTCTCAAAGTGGTGAAAAATATAGAGATTTTTCAAAGTGGTCTTGTTGTAATGGGTAACCTGTCTGGGTGGAAAACATGAAAATTTTTCAAAGTAGAAAAATACAATTTTTTTTTAAAAGTGGTCTTGTTGTAATAGGCGACCTGCTTGGGTGGAAAATTTGGAAGTGGTGAGAAATGTGAGAATTTCTCAAAATGGTTTCATTATTATGGGCAACCGGCCCAAATGGAAAAAATTTAAAGGTGGTGAGAAATGCAAGGATTTCTCAAAATGATTTCATTGTTATGGGCAAGTGGTCCAAATGGAAGATGAAAAGAGTTTTTAAAGAGGTCTGCTTGTAATGGGTGACCTACCCGGATAAAAAAATAAAATATTTGAGAGGGACGACAAGATAGGACTTGATGGGGAACGAGAGCTGAAGAGAGCACTCAAAATGAGGTAGGGTTAGAAAAACACACTACTTAAGAGGTGAGTGCTCAAAGGCACACTCTAATAAAGGCAGGGTTAGAAAACATACTACACGAGAGGTGAGGACTCAAACGTGCACTAAAAAAGAGATAGGGCTAGAAAACACACTACCCAAGAGGGTTGAGGGCTCTAAGACGCACTAAAAAAGAGGAGGCAGTGTTAAAAAACACACTACCTAAGAGGTGGGGGCTTGAAGGCGCACTAAAAAAGAGGTAGGGTTAGAAAACACACTACCCAAGAGGGTCGAAGGCTCTAAGGCACACTTAAAAAAAGGAGGCAGCGTTACAAAACACACTACCTAAAAGGTGAGGGCTCGAAGACGCACTAAAAAAAGAGGTAGGGTTAGAGAACACACTACCTAAGATGGTTGAGGGCTCTAAGGTGACTTAAAGAAAGAAGGTAGGGTAAGACAAACACATTACCCAAGAGGTGAGGGCTCGAAGGCATACTACAAAAGAAGGCAGGGTTAGAAAACACACTACTTAAGATGGTCGAGAGCTTTAAGGCACACTTAAAAGAAGGTAGGGTTAGAAAAACACATTACCCAAGAGGTGAGGGCTCGAAGGTGTACTACAAAAGGAGGTAGAGTTAGAAAACACACTACCTAAGATGGTTGAGGGCTCTGAGGCACATTCAAAAAAAGGTAGGTTTAGAAAAATACATAACCCAAGATGGTCGAGGGCTCTAAGGCGCACTCAAAAGGAGGTAGATGTGGCTAGAAAGCACACTATCTAAATGATAAGGACTCAACAGCCCGCTCAATCAAAAGGTGATGGTGAGACACTGATATGTCAAGGATGAAAGTAATGCATTATGGTAATATGCATGTATACTTACTTGAGAAATATAGGTCCTTTTTTCTTCATAGAGTTCTCCTTTTATCAAAAGTTTGAGTCTCTAATAGTAAGCTTTGATGGCTCTTTTCACTCTTGCTTACTCGAGTCATATCTTGTGATCTTGACCCCTAGAAAAGACTTGATATCATCATACTTCTTTGTCCTCCGACCTTTATCTCAAAGGTTGCCAATTTCGCTCGATAGTTTCTTAGAAAGGAAATCATGGAGCTAGCCTTACCAGGAGTTTTTGATTACCCTTCAGCTTGATGATGCCCCCAGGCATTCAATTTGGGTTGGGGATGAGGTTATGTGAAGGTAGCTTTGGTTATTTACAAGGAGTTGTTTTCATGCAAAATTTTTGAAATTTCAAAGTCATTCTAGACACAAAAATCATTTTAACATCGATTCAAAACAAACTCATTTTAAAGAAACTCATGTGATTCCTAAGGAGAGGTTTTCAGAAGTGATGAAAACTTTTTGTTTTGATTTTTGGTGAAAAATATGAAGTGACACTTGGTTGATCATAAAAGGTTTAAATTTCAATTTAAGGGTTATTGAGAACTGTGTTCAAAGTATTTATTTTATTTGCATGAATAATGATTTTGTTTTGCATAAGAAAGCGCTGCTTACCGATCTAAATTGCTTGCCTTTGATCATAAAAGGCTTGATTAGGCACGTAATGTAGGCTTTGGCTCTTAGCTATGAAAAAAAAAAGGATATTTACAAGCTCAAAAGGTATTTAAGGGACTTTAAGACTAAGGATCACTAGTACTTATATCCCGAACTTTTTTTTGTTCATACATTTCTGGAACTTGGAATTGATTTGTAAAATGGTCCACGGTGCCCCCCAGTGTTGGGCTTGGCTTTTTCTCTTTATTTTTGTTTTCTTCATTTGGTCAAGCATCATTGCATTGGCCATTTTTTATGCTCAAAATATTTGGATCCTTTGGATTTATCTTCGTGTTTTTTTTATGCCTTCCAACTTTGTATGGGTACCTTCAATGATTGAGAATTTTCTTTTATGCCCCCAAGTATTCTTCAGGAACTTTCAATCATTGAGGACTTTTTCATGCCCCAATAGTTATTTGGGCACTTTCAATCATTAAGGATTTTTTGGCACTTGCCCCCTAGTATAGGGTGTGATCCTCGTCAAGGTTATTTTTTAAGAAAAAATTATTAAACTCAAAAAGGGATTGCAAATGACATATTTCAGTCTTGTGAAAGGATTGTCAAAGATGACCTTTCTTCATCTCAAATGCATGCATTTAGGATCGGTAAGCCTTGCTTTCATACGAATATGCAAAGTGATTTCTCATTATTCATTCAAATAAAACTCAGCTTTTGGAGTCACTTCATTGTGTTTTTTTTTTCCTTTTCAGGTTTTCTAGGTGTATGGTTACCTCTCTAAGAAATTTCTTGAATTTTCAAAACTTGTTTGTTTTGGAAAAACACCAACATGAGTTTTGTTTTTGTACTAAACTTTGAATTCATAAAAAATCTCAGTGTAATGGTTTAAAGCTCAATGTGTTATTTATATGAAATGATAAAGGCATGTCATGAGCGTAGGAAAACACATGATCTTATTAACAAGAAAGAATTGTTTGATAAGGAAAGTCTTGTGGCATCATGAGTTAAATTGCCAACAAGACTAAAATATGACAAAATCAAAATAAGTTTATAGATGTGATCAAACAGAGGCAATTATTAGAGGTAGACGCCATCCTCCTATCTTGCGATAGAACTTTGTCTTTATCCTTAAGAATTCAAACTGCTTTCTCCACACCCTACTCATGCTTCATGTTTGGAGTTCCATTAAGGGTTATCCTTCTAGCTTTAATCAAATGCATGAGCCTCTTCTTAAAGGCACTACAAGTATGAATGTTATGTCCTGTGGCGCGAGTATGGTATTCGCAAGTGAGGTCGGGCTTATACCAATCAGGGTAAGGTGGTTGTAGAGGTGTCAAGGGTTCTAGAGCTATATACCCGATGCTTAGTAGCTATTGGTACATCGTTTTTAAGGGCATCGATAGTGAAGATAGTTGTTCTTGGGCTTTTTGATGTTTGGTTTGAGGCTCAGGTTTTCTGGCAGGAAAAGAAGAGATGAGATTGATGTTGGTGATTTGGGATGAAAATGATGGAGTATGGTATGAGTCAACCTCTTTCTTTTTTAAGCCCGTTTTATCTACTGGTGTAGAGATTCTACCACTCTTTACTCCTTGTTCTATATGCTCAACTACTACCATAGCATCAGTAAATTACTGGTTTGAACTACCCATTACATGCTCATAATAGGGGGCTTTGAGTGTGTTGGTAAATAGAGTAACCATCTCTTTATCTAGAAGCGAAGGATGTATTTGAACAACTAGGTCTCTCCACCTATGAGCATATTCCCTAATGCTTTCTTTGTCCCTTTTCTCTAGATTAGACATACTGGTTCTATTAGGAGCAATATCCATATTGTACATGTATTGCTTGACAAAAACATCCACCAAGTCTTTTCATCTTTGGATCTTTGTGTTGTCAAATTTCATATACCAGTTCAATGCTGCCCTACTTAAGTTATCCTGGAAAAAATGCATTAGTAGTTTTTCATCATGTACTACTTCTGCCATTTTATTGCAGTAGGATTTGAAATGAGTCATAGGGCATTGTGTTCCAGTATATTTGATGAATTCAGGAACATAAAACTTCTTTGGGACAACCACATTAGGGACCAAACACATTTCTGTTACTCGTACTGGATCATACAAGTTTACCCTTTCAATAGCTCTAATCCGAGCTTCCAAGCCACCATCTTATCTTGGTCAATGTTATTAGATGGCTTAGTCTTATGGGACTTATTGGCAAATGGATCTAGGACTGTAGGGGCTGGTGCCGATGACATTGAGTGCACAAATGCTGGAGGTTCTTGACCATGTCCACTCATTATTTTTTTGGGTTGAGCTATTGTTGAAGGCTAAGCAAAAATAGTTGGCCGATTGGAAGGATCTCCACCAGAGGCATTTCTAAGTGTTTGCTTGAGTAAGCTAGTAAAGAGAGCTACGCTTGCTTTCAGAGACTTTAACTCTTCTTGGAAATGGGCATCACAATAAGTACGCTCTTCATCTTCCCTGTTTCTTGCTTGAAGTCGGGTGTTGTAGGCTCTTTGGGGATCTATATTTTTACTAGATGCAAGTATGTATGTTATTTACAATGGATGGATGTATGTGTATGGATGCAAAGGCATATGTATTGGGTATAATGGAAAAAACCCATGTAAAATGAATATATAGGGAGACTATTCTAAAGTCTGAATATCACATCTATTTACCCTTTGTGTCTTTAATACCTGAGGGTGTACTTTACTGTGTAATTTTACACCCTACTAATATTAGACTTTACATCTAGACCCTAAAAAAAATAAAAAAGGATTTTTGACATGTTGGCCAAATCTTAATGGATAATCATAAACTGATTATGATATCCATTTTCTAGGTTTTTAAAACATGAGAAAGATGCAATTTTTTTTCTTGATTTTCAAAAAAAACATGAAAAATTCTTTAGGACTTGGCCGTATGCAATAAAATATTTTTTCTTTTTTCTTTTTTTAATGAAGAAAACCAGGTGTTTTAATATCGAACTTGTATTTTATTGTGTAAATATACAAACCGATATTATACAAAATTAATAGAAAAACATTTAAGAAAATCACAAATTTTTTAAAGATGTTTTTGAATTTTTTTGTTTTTTAATATATATATATATAATATAATATAATATTAAAACATGTAGGCTGAGCCGGCCCAGCTAACTAGGCCGGGCTCAACCCAGAAGAAGTGGGCCAACATCGGCCCAAAAATGGTTGGGTTGATTTTGGCCCAAAAGTCATGTGGACCGAGCTGGGCCATAACTGGCCAGGCCCATGCAACTAATTAATTAGCTCCTGCATGTAGGAATAAATTCTGCATGCAGCAGCCATGATAATAGAGGGGAGGGGGATGAATGGAGGAAGAAGAAAATAAGGTAGGGAGGAGGCTTACCTAGCATTGGAGAGCTGGCGGTTGGGTAAAGGACAATAGAGTGTTGCTGTTGGTTGTAGCGGTGGAGGTCGGCAATGGAGAGGGAAAGAAAGAAATTTGTAAAATCCTACAAAAAAACTAGGTTTTGGTTGACTTTAAACCCAATTTTCTCCCCCCTCAAGCCATCAATGAAACCTCTATTTATGGGAGATGGAAGAGGATGATTTTGTCTTCGTTCAGAAAAAATTCCAGCCCTTGATTCAAATCGAAGAATCTAAATCGTCGGTTCAAAGTGTGCACTTTGAACTGCCAAATTTGGTAGCCCAAGGCTATGGGTTGCTCGAGGTGGCCACTTTAGATCGACCAACAGAGCCGTTTTGAATCTTATAAACTCGATCGGACAATTCACGAGGCTAGAGGGATTGTAGGTGGTCATTTTGGTGCAAGATTTGTCAATTTTAGGGGTCAAACGAGGAATTAAACACGCACATAATATCGTTACCCCGACAATTTTTTTGGGGAAGATGATGAATAATGGCCAGTTTTTTTTTAACTAAAAAATGATGTTGTTTTGGGTGTAACTTCAACTTCAACCCTGAATTTACGTGTCTTTTTCATTATAGTCCTTGGTCTTGGATTAATACAATTTCACCCCTTATTGACCATTAAACTTTCAATTTCTTCAATTTCACCTATGATTTTACTTAATTAACTTGGTGAAACTTAAATTTGGTTTCTTAAAGTTCCAATCTTCTTAATAAATCCCAAATTAGACTCCTAAAATTAATGTTTTCACCAATTAACCCCAAATAAAATTAATTTGACCCATTTAAAGTCTAATTAAGTCCTTGCACTTAATTAAATCCTTTATTTGGACCTAAATTAATTGTTAAACATAATTAAAATTTAATTTAGCCCATGATTAAATCAAATTGACCTATTAAAAATTTAATTATGTTATTGGACTTAATTTTTATGCAAATTTATCCAATAATTATTTAATTTGACCTTGAATTTGCCCCCTTTTTTTCCCTTCAATTTTGGGCACAATGGGGCGCTAATAGGTCTTGAATCTCCTAAAACATTGTAGCTTGATTTTTGCCTATTTTTACAGTCTCTTTAGATCAGCTTTCTCCACATTGCCAGCCTTTATTTTATTTTTTTATTTTTATTTTGAAGAAAAGTGAATTTTGGGGAATAACCCAGAATTGGGTTATAACACATAGTATACGAAGGATGGAAATCCATCATTTGTAGGGTTATCAAAAACATCTGTGGCCCTACAAACAATTCAATGTCAATGGCCCTTATTAAGTGTCTAGGGGAACCATTATATGCTCTAGCTATCATAGTACTTGGTTTCATATCAGTAACGTTAATTAGCATCTCATCTAGCATATGCTTTGGTAGCACATTCAAAGCTGAATGATTATCCACAAGCACTTTGCCGATCAAACAGTCTTTATATTTCATGGTGATGTATAGGGGCTTGTTATGCCTAATCCCTTCCGGGTCAAGCTCATCTTTAGTGAAGTATGAGTAATTGGGGGCTTGAATTCTTCCCACCAAATATTCCATTGTATCTTGAGTAATATCCTGTGGCACATATGCCTCATTCAACACCTTTTGCAATGCTTTATGGTGTAACTCAAAACTCAAGATAAGTGACATTAAAGAGATTCTAGCATGAGTTTTCTTCAACTGATCTACCACACTATACTCATTATGCTTCATCAACTTTAAAAATTTATTAGACTCCTCTTCATTTATAGGATTGTTCACTTCCATATCTTTAAAACCATCAACTATCTCTTTTCTTTTAGCTTTCCTTTTCCTCTCCAATTCTTTTGGTGTAAAACACCAACCACTTTGAGTTAAACCACACATACTTGTAAGGCATTGTGTCATAACTTCCATTATTGGTGCATACAGGCTTGGCTAGGATTAGTTTTGGTAGACCACCTATAGTTAGTTGGAGTCTACAAACCTTCTTTTTTTTCTCCTGATGGCCTATCATCCCAATTTCACTGCTTTTTTCTTCACTTTCTATCTATATCATGCCAAAAATTAGCATCCTTTTCACTTCTTAGTGAAATTCTTCACAATCATCAATGTGATCTCCCATCTCGCCATGAAACTTACAGTAATTATTTCCATTCATTACTGGTTTAAACTTGGATAAATATCCAGACTATACCATTATACTATACAGTTTTTCCATGGAAACCTTCAATGCTCTTTCCTTCTTACCCTCTACTTCTACAGATTCACCCCTTCACTACTTATAGTATGATTGGGTAAAGGGTTAGAATTCACATTCGGTGCATCTTTAAAAGTTATCCATCTAGCTTTTATCAATTGCAGAAGCTTGTTTTTAAATGCATGTTATGCCCAGTAATGCCAGCATGATACTCACATGTCATATCAGGCTTATACCAATTTGGGTATGGAGATTGTAGTGGGGTTAAGGGAACAGGGACTACTTGCCCAATACTTAACAATTTCGAATACATTTTCCTTAAAGGAAGTGGTAATAGTGGCAATCATTCTTAGGTTCTTTGAAAATTCCTTCTTGGAGGATTAACAATCTAGCTACTTTGATGGTCATTTAATTGGTTTTGTTGGATGGTAGGGAAAAGTTTAGTGAAATTTACTCTTGCAACTTATTGGGTAGGTATTTGAAAGTTATAATGATGGTAATTTTTTTCTTACCCTTGTACCCTCCTTCCACACTTTTCACCTCGAAATGCTTCTTTTTCCTAGTAAAGCCTTTCTTTTCAATAAGCACTAACATTCTCCCCATTCTTATTGCTTGTTCTATGCTCTCAATAATAGTTATAGCATCATAGAAATGCTGAGCTGAACTACCTACTAGGTGTTCAAAGTAAGGAGATTTAAAAGTGTTGGAAAATAGAGTGACCATTTCTTTTTCTAACAAAGAGGGTTGCATAAGAGATGCCTTTTCACGCCATCTCAAAGCGTATTCTCTTATAGTCTCTTTATTGCCTTTTTCCACTACTAACAAGCTTGACCTGTCCGGGGCTACCTCCATATTCAGTTTATACTACTCCACAAAAGCTTTTACCAAATCTTTCTACTTTTTGATCCTTGTATTATCTAGCCTTGTATATCAGTTTAACGCTGATCCAGAAAGACTATCTTGAAAGAAATGGATGAGAAGTTTCTCATCATTCACCACTTCTGCCATCTTATTATAATAAGATTTAAGATGAGTGACTAGGCATTCAGTTCTAGTATACTTGATAAATTCTAGTACCCTAAATTCTTTGGGTACAACTATATTTGGGACTAAACACATCTTTGCAGCATGAACGAGATCATTTAAGTCTGCCCCTTTGATTGCCCTCAATCTTTCTTCTAGAGCGGTCAATTTATCATAATCAACATGTTTAAAGAATCTCATCCTATGTGAGTCATTAGTTGTCAAGTTTATAATCGACACTTATGCTAGTGGAATATTGGTAGTGAACTATTATTCAAATGAAGAGGGATTTGCCCCTAAATTTTAAGAAGTGAATACCAAAAGAGCTGCTGGCGTAGATACAAATGGAGTTGTAACTACTGGCTGAGTAGAGGTATCCATTTCGGATTTGGATACCAAGGTCTGCTTGAATAGACTTGTAAGTTGTGCAATATCATTTTTCATGCTCTCCAACTCCCTCTAATAATGAGCCTCTAGATGTGCTCTTTCTTTGTTCTCCATTATCTTCCTTCGTAGTCGAGTGTAATGAATTTTATGGTTTTTTTGGGGACCTATATTTCAACCTGAATGAATGCAAGTAAAATGAATGAAATGCATAAATAGATGTAAAATGCCATATAGATGATGCATGATTGTTATTTGTTTTAGGTTTTCCTTTAACTTATGATGAGGAACAAACCAGATCAGATTCTCTTAAGAAAGTTCTCACTGAGGACTCCAAACCTACAGGAATTTGAACCGATTTAGGGAAGAAATTTGATGCCTTAATTCTGATAAGGTAAAAAATTGCTCAATAGTATTGGTTTTTTCCATCTCACACTTTCTATAAGGATCGATGGAGATATATTGAGAATATGGAATGTATATACAAATGTATGTTAATGCATTGACTTTTGTTTGTGTCTTACAGGGTATATCCTACTTGATAGGATTTAACTCATAAGGTTTGGCATAGTTTAGTCTATCCTTAAAGAAATTATTTGGTTCTTAGATTGCTCGAATTACTTGTGAAGTAATTGGCCTCTTAACCTTAACAATATGAGTATGGGAAAAAATTTCATAATACCCATTGCATAGGGGGAGTTACAATTTAAGTGAAAGTCCAAATGAGCATTAATGGACATAAGTCACACTTGCCACTTGAATCTTTCTTGCTAATCTTACAAAGAACGAGCTCGAGTCCAAAGCTTTTATGGGTTTATCGTGAAGTGTGTGAATACACAAATAAATAACATGCATGTATGTGACAATATGAAAAATTGGAAAGAATTATAATAATAAATAATACAAATAAAATAAATGCCAAAAATAAATAGCAATAAGAAAAAGCATAAGAAAAGCAAACACAAGCAGTTGGTTCAACTTTAACTCCCTAGTGGAGTCACCATTCTGTTGCTACACGATGTTGGGCGACGACTCTACTCTTTTTTTATTGTTTAACAAAAAAAATAAGTTTTTTGTCTTGATTTGGGAGAATAAATATTTTATTAGAGTCACCATCTAGTAATTGGAGGAACTAGAAATCCAAAATTGGACACTAGTCCCAAAGATTCAGGTACTGGGTTAGTTATAATTAAGGCAAGGTAAACATCATCCCTAAAAAATCCTTTTAGAGAAATGTTACCCTTACTTGTGTGTTTTTTATTTGATTCAAATGTTATTATATTTTGAGCTTATTTGCAAAAAATTTAAGATAGTTAATGTCGATCCCTAAAAATAGAAAATACGTTAAAAATAACATCAGTTCTTAAAACTAGGAAACTGTCTAAACTGTTGATGTTTGTCCTTAAAAAAGAGAGTTACGTCTGATTTACCAAAATAAATAATAATGGACATAATCCATATTTGGTATTTAAATTTTTGATATCGGTCATTTTCTGTAAATAAAAAAGACTTATCGACAAATAGTATTTTTGATATCGTTGAGAAATAGGTATATCCATACTTCATAATCGGGTTTTGGACCCATAAACGGTGACATGATAAGATAGGTGTTGGACCTGCGTTGTTATTTTGTTTATATTTATTTTTAGTTTTTTTTTACATGCAAAAAATTTTTACAAGTATTTATATATAAAAATATAAAAAATACTATTAAAAATCATAAAACATTACCTGAGTTCCACTGTATAGGTAAAAGACTGAAATACCCTTGGATTTGTTAGAAATTTAAGAAAATTCCACTAGCGACATGTGTGCCTCACACGTGGTTACTGTTAGAGGTAGTGAAATTTCCCAGTGAGGCTTTTACTAAAAAAATGGTTGATTTTGGTATGTTTGAGGGCAAGGATTCTGATGGTAGTAGTCTTGACGACTGTTGATTGCTGACGAGGGAGAATTGTCAATTTGAAGCTTTGGTGGGTCGTTAACTATCGCAGCCTTTTTCCGGCTAGATTCGACACTGAAAACGTGTAAAACGACCGGGGTTTTTCTTCAGAAGGGATGATGCACCCTTCTATGGTGGTTTGGCGGCTTAAAACAGCCGAAAATGGAAGATCCGATGAGAAAGAGAGAATCGCTGGCAAAAGGAGAGAGAGGCTCCGAGATTTTGCTACGGTGTGAATGCGAGTATGGTGCACCGGTGCATCTGAAGGCTATGAACCATTGGATCTCGGATGAACGGATCTTACGGATGTGATTGGCTTGATCTACAAGTTGATCGGACGGTCTGGATGGACTAAGCTTTGTTCTAGTATGGAGCGGTGTACCGAGTGTTTGGTACACTTGATGATGTGGCGCAACAGGATCGAAGGGAATATTATTTTAAAGGCTAAGATGGATTTGAGTTTTAATTAGGTGTGGTAAAGCCTATTGTATCCTGAAAAATCAAAGGCCCGGATTTAAACATTATTAGATCTAACGGTTAGGATATTTTTGGTATTTTTCAAATTATTTAAAAAAAATCAATATCTTACTTTTGTGAATAAAAAGCAGAAATTAAAGTGAATAGTGTTAAATAGTAACACAAATAGTACGCTATAATATTTGGATTTCTCTTTTATTTGGTCCCCTTTTTTGGCTTATGTTCATTGGCTATTTATAGCCAATAAAGAGGGGTATAGGTTGTGCAAAATTTTCAATGTATAGCTGCACCGTCTACCATAGGCAAAAATTCATTGTGACAAAATTGTATTATTTTTTTTTGTTTTATTATATATAATAATAATATTTATTTATAGGGGTAAAATTAAAAACTCAAATCAGTATTAGAAAAAGCTTCTCAACCACTAAAAATCAATTTTAATTACCAAAAAAATCTTTATATGAGTATCAACTCGGTGGACCTGGTTTGTTGACCAAAAATAATAGTTTTGACCAAAAACAGCCTAAAATTTATTTTTTATCCCGGTAAACATGATGAGACCCATATTGACCCGGTGGACTCGATTTTGACCCGAAATGGCCTGAAATTCATTTTTCATCCTGGTTGATATGATGAGACCCATATTCACTTGGTGGACTCGGTTTTGACCGAAAATGACAATTTCGACCCGAAATGGCTCGAAACTCATTTTTCATTCCGGTCAACATGGTGGGAACTGTATTGACCCGGTGGACTCGATTTTGACACAAAATGATGTTTTTGACCTGAAATGGCCCAAAACTCATTTTTTTTTATCCTGGTCGACATGATTTAACTCGTATTGACCCGATGGACTCGATTTTGATCAAAAACTGCAGTTGACTTGAGAAAACATGTTTTAAACTTTTTTTATATATTTTTTATTGTGAATAATAAAACAAAATAACATTCGAGAAAAATCTTAGTGAATCTAAAATTGGGTTACAACAGCGTATGCCTTTAACTTTTAACTAAAAAATCTTTCTAACTCTTAACTTTTAACTATGTATTTTTATCACAAACAAATGCACATGTTACTTAAATAATTTAACTACCATGTTTAATAGTTTTACTGTTAGATTTTTCTGTCGGTGTTTACTTTACTATTCTATCCACATGAATTTTATCGATTAATTCACAAAAAAAAATATGTTAGTAATCCTTTCATTAGTAATTTCATTTTTGTCAATATTTTTATTGGAAAAAAAACGTATTGGTTTATGGTGAATGTACAGCTAGACCTAAAAGGAAATATAAAAGATCTTTTCTAATATGCCAGCTAAAAGGTAATAAAGATCTTTTAAACATGACATTCATTCAATCAGACATTGTGAAGACCTGTAGTTCCTTTCCAATTGTTTTTCCAATGATGTGCCCTTGCACTAAAGCTTTATGAACAACCCCCAAAACTTGGCTTCCTCCTAAAAATACAGCTAGTGACACTCTCTCTATTAACCCAAGGTTGCCTTCCCCATACATTAAATGAATCCTTCTCTCAGCTAATACCTGACCAAGATGATTTGTTAATTCTAAAAACTCTACTTCTTTTCTAAAACTAGATCCACCGAAACACACAAATGTTTCTTATATGATGAATTGAGGGACCTGCTATTTCTATACACTTTTATATCTGTTGAATGCAATCATATCACCAATATACAAACCAGCTAGAGTCTCATACTCTCTCTCTCTCTCTCTTTATTTATTTATTTATTTTATTTTTATTTATTTATTTATTTTGAAAAAACATGTGTATGTACATGTAGTTGTGATTGTGGCTCACATCTTCCCTTGGTTTTATGTCCAATAACGACTTAAATGTCCTCTATAGGTCGGAAATAGGCTTCCAATCCAGTTTTCTTAAAAATTAGCAAACAAGGTTTTTTCTAGTTAGATTTCTAAGATTACGTCGATCATATTCCTTATGGAATTATGGCCATAAGTCATGAAATGCACAATGCATATGTCCACTAAGATACATTTCAAAAGTCATTAAAAGATTATTTAATGATTCCTTATGTTTGGAAATAAATCCTGACTTTTGATCATTTTTACAAGCTTTACAGAACACATGTGTGTCTTTGAACATGGTGGGCCAATAAAATCTAATTTGTAAGATTTTTATAGTGATCTTTTTTGACAAGAAATGACTCTCACATGTCTCAGAATGAAAAAAATTAATGACACTACTTACCTCATTATTGAGAATGCATCTTTAAAATATTTGATCAGGATAATATTTGAATAAGTACAGGTCATCCTAATAAAAATGTTGCTCACTAAAAAACTTTCCTTTATCTTCGGTACTCTATTAAGCTCGCAAAAATTCTAAAGTAAGAAAATTGATATTTTTAGCAAACGAAGGCATTGAACTAAGAGAAAGTAAGGATTCATTTGGAAAGTAATCATTGGTTGGTGTGATGATAAATGTGAAATCTGTTGTCACTCTTGACAAAAGATCCGTATTAATATTTTCGTGCCTTTTTCATCCGTAATTTCTTCCTGAAAATAAATCATTTGTAAATCTTTAGATTTATCAAACTTTTTTTTTCACTCATGATATATTCAAATTGATCATAAACTAATTCACCAATAAGATCTACTTCCTATAAATCATTATCATCTCTAGGTTATTTGCAAATATTAAAAATATTCATCTCTAATGTTATGTTTCTAAATGATAGCTTTATCAGTTCATTCCTACAATTAATCAATGCATTAAAAGTTCTAAGAAATGGATGTCCTAAAATAACAGAAAATGAATTATATGCTTCAACAAATTGTGTGTCCAAGACAATAAAATCCATAGATAAATGAATTTATCAACTTATAATAACACGTCTTTAACTATTCCTCTAGGCACTTTTACAAATATATCAGCAAGTAAGAGAGTTATAGAAGTTGGTTTTAACTCACCTAGACTAAGACTTTGAAAAACTGAATTTGGAAGTAAATTCACACTAGCTCCAAGATTAAGTAAGGATTTTTCAATTTAATGTTCTCTAATAAAGCAAGAAATTGTAAGACAACAAGGGTCTTTATATTTCAAAACATTATTATTTTGAAGAATTACACTTACTTGTTTGGTTAAAAAGGCTTTCTTTCTCGCATTTAGTTTTCTCTACATAGTGCACAAATCTTTAAAAAATTTAGCATAAGAATGAACCTATTTAATAACATCTAGCAAAGGTATATTAATCCTTACCTGTTTGAAAGTTTCAAAGATTTCAGAGTTGTGATTGACTTTTCTTTGTTTGGTTATGATATGAGGAAATGAAAGTGCTAGCAGGGAATCAGTCTTTACTTTATAATTTTCAAATTCAACTCCTTCCTTACCCTTAGAGATTAACTCATCATCTTTCTCACAAGATTCAAGATTGGGTTTTTCAATAATCTTACCACTGTAAAGAGTAGTGATTGATTTGACTTGATTTATCTGTTGGCTTCTTGAAACTTGCACTTGCATTGTATTACCCATTAAGATTTTATTGTGGTTGAGATGAAAACTTACCTCTCTCTTGAAAACTGAGAGCAGATGTTAATTTTGCAAGAGTATCTTTAAAATCTATCATGCTTTGAGTAAATTGAGTGTTGATTGCCTCTTGATTTTTAATAAATACATGCAATGTTTCCTCAAGATTTCTTATAGGAGGTGGAGCATAACAACGTGTATATCCATGAGAATTTTAAAAATTATGGTATGCATGAAATGATAGTTCTAAAGTTTATGCATTATTATTA
The DNA here is from genome assembly GCA_015708895.1 of Populus ilicifolia. NCBI lineage: Eukaryota > Viridiplantae > Streptophyta > Magnoliopsida > Malpighiales > Salicaceae > Populus > Populus ilicifolia. Next base: position 770,816 of record SRLM01000155.1, on the reverse strand, counting down.
TCACTCTTTCAACTGAAAGTTAGATGATTTCTCCAACTAGGGTTGTATGTTTGCGATTATGGGTTATGATTGGGCCAATGAAATCTTTTTAAAACATGGGTTTGTTCATGAAGACATTTCTTAAAAGAAGGCAAAATTGGACAATCATTGGTTGAATGTCAATTGATTTCATAAATTTAGCATCAAATATCTTGAACAAATTTTAATTAATCACTTTTTTTTTAATTCTAATGCCTCAACTTTTCTAGCTAAAGATACAAACTTAGCTTAAAGGTCATGATCTTTCCTAAAGTTGTACGTACCTATACTAGATGTATGATGTTGAGTTTTACTTGGTGTCTCATAAGTACTTGTAGTGTTCTAATTTTAAGCATTTTCAACTTACAAGTCTAAGTACTCCATTGCTTCATTAGGATCTTTATCTTTAAAAGTTCTATTGCACATCAATTCAACCATTTGCCTATCTCTAGATGTTAACCCTTTATAAAAATATGAAACTAATCTCCATGTTTCAAAACCATGATGAGTGACATGACTAAAAGATTAATGTCTTCTCCCAAGTGCAAGAGTATCGAAGTAATAAATAACCCGGCAAGACCGGAGTTGAACCACAGAGAGGTTAATTGTATAAATTATAGATGACAATAATAACAACAATAATAATAGTTGTAGTAGTAGTAGTGGTAATACTAATACTAATAATAATAATAAAGAAAAAAAGAGAAGAAGTAGAAAACGATGAGAACTTTAAGATGAAATATTAATGTAAGGATTAAACAATGATAATATTAAATGTTAAGGTTAAAGGTTCCATTAATGGTATGTTAAACAAGTATAGTATAAACTCTTATTATTCAATTGGAAACCACACACAAAGGAGGTTCCAATCAAATTATAAATTGTTAACATGATTACATTAGTCATTTTATTTGATTAATGCTAATACTTGTAAATTTCATCAAGCATTCATGATTATAACTTATGTTAACAACAAATTAAGTTCCTTTCATAGCTCAAATGTCATTTCTACATACTTTTGTATTTGTTGAATGTATGGGTTGAGTAGAAATGAAAGGAAGGAAAAGAAGGTTTTATAGATGAGAAATTAGAAAGGCAATCATACCACTTATATGTAGGCTAGTTGGAGTCTCACACACACACTCTCTCTTTATTTATTTATTTACTTTTGAAAAAGCATATGTACGTACATATAGTTATGATTGTGGCTTACATTTTCTCTTGGTTTTACGTCCAAGAACGACTTAAATGCCCTCTATGGGTTAGGGATAGGCTTCCCATCTAGTTTTCTTAAAAACTGGTAAACAGGGTCTTTTTTAGTTAGATTCCCAAGACTAAGTCCATCATGTTCTTTATAAAATAGGTGTCGTAAATCATGAATTGCACGATACACATCTCCACTATTATGCGTCTCAAGAGTCAATAGAAGCTTATCTAAAGACTCCTTACTTAGGTCATCCTTAATGAATTGTATTTTATCTTCATAGTTTATAGATACCATTCCTAAAGAACGACATTATGCATTACAAGTCCATCTAGCGCATCGATGATAAACTTTTAGTCATTTTGCACGATATTTCTTTGCAAAAGTGTTTTTACTTGTTCCAAACATGTATGAAATGAAGGAGTTAAAGGACTCACCTGATAATCGGATCTTTGCTTCAATCAACTAGTGAATATCTTCAGGAAATCCATAATTCATTAACAACCTCAATCTTGCACATCTAGAATGGTAAATTTTCATAATCACATTCTAAGGCAGAGTGAGAAAATATTTTTTTAATTTTTCAAGATTAGAGTTCATTTTCGAATGAGAATTGGAAGAGAGATTTAAAAAATTGCATATATATATATATATGCAAATATCAGTTATTATGGGAAACTGAAAGAATCGACTTAAGTCACGGAGTATCGTTATCTGCCATTTAACCGGGGTGAGAGAAACTAACAAAAATCACTAAAAAAGAAACACAAAAATAACATGAGAAAAAAAATCAATCTTTATATACAAGATCACCCAATTCAATAGAGTTATGTTCAACTGAAAAATTGTCAAAGTAAATTTTTAGACAATGTCCATTTACCTTGAAAACATTGCAATTCTTTGGATTCTTGATTTCGTAGGCCCCATATAAATACACATGTTTCACAGTAAAAGGATCGCTCCATCTTGATCTTAATTTTCCAGGAAATAAATATAGTCAAGAATTACAAAGCCAGACTTTTTGACCAACATTGAATGGTTTTCTCAGTATTTTTTTGTCATGAAACTCTTTAATTCTTGCTTTATAAATTTTTAAATTTTCATATGCATCATTTCTTATTTCCTCAAGCTTATTTATTTGTAATTTTCACAGTTGACTAGCATCATCTAGATTTGAATTGAAAGCTTTAATAGCCCAATAAGCTTTATGTTTAAGTTCCACAGGCAAGTGACAAAGTTTTCCATAGATTAGTCTATAAGGTGACATATGTAATGATGTTTTATAAGCAATTTGATAAGCCTAAATTGTATCATTAAGTCTTAAAGACTAGTCTTTTCGATTAGCGTTCACTGTTTTCTCCAAAATATGTTTGATCTTCCAATTAGCAAGCTCTACTTGTTCACTTGTTTGAGGGAGATAAGGGGTGGCAACTTTGTATGTGATTCCATATTTCTTCATTAAGGACTCAAATGGCTTGTTATAGAAATGTGCTCTACCATCACTTATTATGGCTCGAGGGACTCTAAATTGACTCAAAATATTTTCTTTTAAAAACTTTATCACTATTTTGTGATCATTGTTTCGACTTGGATTTGCCTATATCCATTTTAAAACATAATCTACTGCAACTACTATGTATACAAAACCAAATAATGGAGGGAATGGACCCATGAAATCTATACCCTAGCAGTCAAAGATCTCAATGACAAGAATAGGATTTAAAAAATCATGTGATGTTTTGAAATAGATCCTAATTTTTGACAATTCTCACAAGTCTTGCAAAATACATGTGAGTCCTTGAACATGGTGAGCTAGTAAAATCCACTTTGTAAAATTTTTGCAGTTGTCTTTCTTGATGAGAAATGACCCCCACATGTCTTAGAATTACAAAATTTAATGATATTACTTACCTCATTGTTGGGAATGTATCTTCAAAATATTTGATCAAGATAATATTTGAATAAATAAGGGTCATCCCAATAAAAGCTCACTTCGTTCAAGAACTTTTTTTTATCTTTGGTACTCCAATGAGTTGGTAATTGTTCTAAAACAAGAAAATTGATAATATTAGCAAACCAAGGCATTGTAGAGATGGAAAGTAGAGACTCAATGGAAAAGTACTCATTGATTGGTGTGATCTACAATAACATTTTTGCTGCCTTTTTTTTATCTTTGATTGTGATATCAAATTCTTGAAGCAACAAAATCCACCACACCAATCTAGCCTTAGAATCATTCTTAGAAAAAAGATATTTCAATGCTGTATGATCACTAAAAACAATAATAGGTAAGCCAACAAGATAAGACCTGAATTTTTCATATGCAAATACTACTGCAAGTAATTCTTTTTCAGTGGTGGTATAATTCATTTGAGCACTATTTAAAGTTTTACTTGTATAGTAAATTACATAAGGTTTCTTATCTTTTCTTTATCCCAAAACAGCACCTACAACATAATCACTAGCATCACATATTATTTCAAAAGGTAATGACCAATCTGGAGGTTGAATGATAGAAGCACAAGTAAGCAATTTTTTAAGTTTAATAAAGGCTTCTTCATAATGTTTAGTCTATTAAAAATAGTATCCTTTGTTAGAAGGTCACTAAAAAGGCTTAGAAATTACACTAAAATCTTTGATGAACCTTCTATAAAAACCAGCATATCCTAGGAATGATCTAACATCTTTAATAGATTTTGGTGTTGGTAAGTTTGCAATTAACTTGATTTTAGATTTATCAATCTCAATTCCTTTTGATGAAACAATGTGACCAAGTACAATGCTATTTGTTACCATAAACTGATATTTCTTCCAATTCAGCACAAGATTTTTCTCTTCATACCTAGTCAAAACCTTTTCTAAGTTAGTCAAACAATCATCAAAAGAATCACCAAAAATAGAAAAATTATCCATGAAAATCTCAAGAAAATATTCAACCATATCATTAAATATACTAAGCATGCATCTTTGATTACACAATCCAAAAGGCATCCTTCGATATGCAAAAGTACCAAATGGATATATGAAAGTAGTCTTCTCTTGATCTTTCAATGTAATTTCAATTTGGTTGTAACCCGAATACCCATCTAGGAAATAATAAAATTCATGACCTGCAACTCTTTCTAGGATTTGATCCTTTCTAGTCATTGAATTAAGTTTTTTATAGTCAATACACATGCGCCAACCAATAACAATTTTAGTGGGAATTAACTCATTGTTTTTATTTGTTATCATAGTGACTCCAGACTTCTTGGGTACAACTTGGGTAGGACTTACCCATTTGCTGTCAGAAGTAGGATAAATGATTTCATTATCTAAAAGCTTAATGAATTCATTTTTCACTACTTCTTTCATATTAGGATTTAGCATTTGTTGTATTTCTCTAGAGCATTTATCATTTTCCTCCAAATAAATTATGTGTGTACAAATCAAAGGACTAATTCCTTTTATATTAGTTATGGTCCATTCTAATGCATTTTTATGCATTTTCAGAGTTGTAATAACTTACCTTCTTAATGTGCATTAAGTTTGGAAGAGATTATTATCGAAAATGTTTCATTTTCTCTAAAAAAATAAGTATTTAAGATTGAATGACAACGACTTTAAATCAGGTTTGGGTGGTTGAACACTTGAAAGTATGAACTTAATTGATCGCGGTGGCAATTCCTCAATTTGCGGCCTCCAACTACTTGTCTTTGATTCTTCCTGAAAATAAATCATTTGCAAATCATCAGATTCATTAATCTCAATTTTACTGGAAGTGGTTTGAAATTGATCATGAATTAATTTTTCAGTAAAGTCTACTTTATGTACATCATTATCATCTCTAGGTTGCTTAAAAATGTTGAAAATATTCATCTTCAATGTCATGTTTCCAAATGATAGTTTCATGAGTCCATTCCTACAATTAATCAATGCGTTAGAAGTTGTAAGAAATGGATGTCCTAAAATAATAGGAAATAAATTACATACTTTAACAAGTTGTGTATCCAAGACAATAAAATCCACAGGATAAATGAATTTATCGACTTGTACTAACACATCTTTAATTATTTCTTTAGGCATTTTTATAGATCTATCAACAAGTAAAAGAGTTATAGAAGTTGGTTTTAACTCACCTAGATTGAGACTCTGAAAAATTGAATATAGAAGTAAATTTACACTAGCACCAAGATCACATAAGGCTCTTTCAATTTTATGCTCTTCAATAAAGCAACAAATTACAGGGCAACTAGGGACTTTATATTTTAAAGCATTATTGTTTTGAAGAATAGCACTTACTTGTTCAGCTAGAAAGACTTTCTTTTTCACATTCAGTTTTCTCTTCACAGTGCATAGATCTTTAAAAAATTTAGCATAGGAAGGAACCTGTTTAATAGCATTCAACAAAGGTATATTGATTCTTATCTGTTTGAAAGTTTCAAAAATTTCAGAGTTGTTATTGACTTTTCTTTATTTGGTTATGGCTTGAGGAAATGGAAGTGTTGGTGGAGAATCAGTCTTTTCTTTGTAATTTTCAGATTTAACCCCTTCCTTACCCTCAGAGATTGACTCATCATCTTTGTCATAAGGTTCAAGAGAGGGTTTTTCAATAACCTTACCATTGCGAAGAGTAATGACTAGTTTGACTTAATCCATGTGTTGGCTTCTAGAACTACTTGCATTTGCATTCTATTGCCCTTAGGATTTTATTGTGGTTGACATGGAAACTTACCTTTCTCTTGGAAACTGAGAGCAGATGTTAATTTTGTAAGAGTATCTTTAAAATCTATCATATTTTGAGCAAGTTGAGTATTGATTGTCTCTTACTTTTTAATGAATGCATGCAATGTTTCCTCAAGATTTTTTCTAGGAGGTGGAGCATAAGGAGGTGCATATCCATGAGAATTTTAGAAATTATGGTGTGCTTGAAACGGTGGTTGTGAAGTTTGTGCATTATTGTTCTCACTCTTCCAATTAAAATTTGGATGGTTTCTCCTGCCAAGGTTGTATGTTTATGAGTATGGGTTGTGGTTAGCCCTTTGAAAACTGTTTAAAGCATGTGCTTGTTCATGGAGACATTCCTTAAAAGAAGGCAAGGTTGGACAATTATTGGTTAAGTGTTTATTTGTTTCACATATTTGATACACAATGTTTTCAACAGATTTTAATTGACCATTCTTTTTCAATTCTAGTACCTCGACTTTTGTAGCTAAAGATTCAAACTTGGCTTGAAGGTCATAATCTTCTGTAAGGTTGTACATACCTCCACTAGATGTATAAGGTTGAGTTTTACTTGGTGTTTCATAAGTACCCGTAGTGTCCTAATTTTAAGCATTTTCAACTAATAAGTTTAAGTACTCCATTGCTTTATCAGGATCTTTATCTTTAAAAGTTCCATTATACATGAATTTAATAATTTGCCTATCTCTAGGTGTTAACCCTTCATAAAATGTGAAACCAATCTCCATGTTTTAAAACCATGATTAGGGCAAGTACTAAGAAAATCTCGCTACCTATCCCAACATTGAGAAAATTTTTCTCCTAGTTTTTAAGTGAAAGTGGTGATTTGTCTTTTGAAAGAGTTTGTTCTATGAGACGAGAAAAACTTCTTTAAAAACTATTGTTGCATTTCATCCCAAGCACGAATGAATCCTAGTCTTGAATTTTATAGCCATGTTTTAGCTTATCTTTTAATGAAAAAGGAAAAAGCTTTAATCTAATGGTGTTCATGCTATAATTTAAATTATTATATGTGTTGCAGACCTCCTTAAATTCCCTTAAATGCAAGTATGGATTTTCCAATTCTAAGCCATGAAAAGAAGGTAAAAGTTGAATATTGTTTGGCTTAAAATTAAAATAAGATGCATCAGGAGGAAAAACTATGCATAATGGTGCACTTGTTCTTTTGGGATTCATGTGGTCTCTAAGTGTTCTAGCATGGTTATTCTCATTATTCTCATTATGAAGTGATTGATTACCTTCTTCGGCCATATTTTCTGAAAATGATAAGGATACCCTACAAAGTCTACCACTTGATGTATGTGACCACACTTTTATGCACGTGTAGGAATAGAATAAAAGGAAAAAGAAAATAAAAGAAGAAGAAACATGAGAAAAGAAACAAAGTTATATGCAAGAAAAGTGAAAAGAGAAAATAAAATAAATATTATAATTTATACAAAACTTACCTCCCTAGCAACAGTGCCAAAAACTTGACACGACTAAAAGATTAATGTCTTCTCCTAAGTGCAGAAGTGTCGAAGTAATAAATAACCCAGCAAAACTAGGGTCGAACCACAAGGATGCATAAATTATAGATGACAATAACAGCAACAACAATAATCATAGTTGTTGTTGTTGTTGTTGTAATAAAAAAAAAGGAGAAGAAGAAGAAAATGATGAGAACTTTGAGATGGAATATTAATGTAAGGATTAAACAATGATAATAACAAATGTCAAGGTTAGAGGTTCCACTAATGGTATATCAAATAAGTAAAGTATAAACTCTTATTATTCAATTGAAAACTACACACAAAGGAGGTTCCAATTAAATTATAAATTGTTAGCATGATTACATTAGTCATCTTATACAATTAATGCTAATACTTGTAAATTTTGTCAAGTATTCATGATTATAACTTATGTTAACAACAAATCAAGTTCCTTTCATAGCTTAAGTGTCAGTTATACCATACAGTATGGGCTATGAAAGTGCCAAGCATTTGTTGTACCAAAAGTTACACAACATAAATCAAGATTAGTCATTTAACAAGTAAAGTATTAAAGAGTGAATAAGATAACAAATATAAAATGTTAGTATCTAACATTAATGTCCATATTAAGTTTATACTATACTTATTCTTACACCATTAGTGTAACCTTTTCACTTTGATATAATAAACTTAACTATACATAATGATAGAAAGAAAAATAAATAAGCAAAATAAGAACATAAATAAGATAAGAGTTAACTAAGTAAAGGAAAAGAAATGAAAGGCATAAACTTGATATTAATGAAAACAAAGCATAAACATTATAAAAAATACAAAGAGAGAAAGCAAAAGCATAATCTTGATTTGGAAAGCAAGATGCCAAAATGCATGGCAAATGCCTCCTTTTATAGGTCAAAATTGGGAACTATTGATTTGATGACTAATTGATGAATAGGTGGTCAACTCTTGACTTGGTGACAATCTTCATCTTTTTTTGTCTCTTCAAAACACATTGATAACGTCAAAATTAGAACACTTTAAAACATGAAAGTTATAGGAAATTGTCTCAGCTTTCTGATGTAAACAATTCAAATTATTTAAACTTGTAGAACTCCAGATATGACCAAAATACTAAATAGTGCTCGGGTTGGAGGAAAAATTTGTTCTTTGTTGTTGCTCCAATTTGAACTTGAAAATGGCCTTTTTAGATCTTAGACTCCATATAAAAGTTATAGGCCTATGTCTTACATTTCCATCCATATAAAATAGACCAAAATCTAAGATCTCCAGCTCTAGAGATGATTCAATTATTGAATAGTGTTCCAGTTTAGACTGCACTGACATCTCTTTTCTAAGTTTGGCCATCTTCTTGTCCTTTCATTTTCAGTTTTTAAATTCATCAATCAATCATTTCATTTATGTGATAGGCCTGCATTTAAAATGAACATTTACTATAAATGAAAGGTATCTTATATTATTAGATATATTATTATAAAATATGCTTTAGTTAAGGAGTTATTAATACTTCAAGTGCAAAATGATAATATAAAATCTTGATAAAAATACACTTTTAAATATCAATCAATGAGGGTAAGTAATAAGCTAGTCTCAATAGTTATCCCAACATTGGTAAAATGTTTATTCTAGTTTTTGAGTGAAAGTAGTGATTTATCTTTTGAAAGAGTTTATTTTGTGAGAAAGGAAAAACTTCTTTAAAAACTATTATTGTATTTTATTCCAAGTACGAATGGATCTTAGTCTCAAATTTTGTAGCATTTTAGCTTTATTTTTTAATGAAAAAGAAAAAAGCTTTAATCTGATGTTGTTCATATTACAATTTGAGTCATGATATGTGTTGCAGACCTCCTTAAATTCCCTTAAATACAAGTATGAATTTTCTAAATCTAAGCTATGAAAAGAAGGTAAAAGTTGATTAATGCCTATCTTAAAATTAAAATGAGATACATTAGGGGGGAAACTATGTATAATGGTACGCTTGTTCTTATGAGATTCATGTGGTCTTTAATTATTCTAATACGATTATTCTCATTATTCTTATTGTAATGCAACTAGTTATCTATTTTGGTCATATTTTCTAAAAATAATAAGGATACCCTATAAAGTCTACTATTTAATGTATGTGACCATACTCTCATGTATATATAGGAATATAATAAAAGGAAAAAGAAGAAACAAAAAAAAAAACAAAGTTAGATATAAGAAAAGTGAAATGAGAAAATAAAACAAATAATATAATTTGTATAAGAATTTACCTTCCTAGCAACGATGCCAAAAACTTGACACAACCAAAAGATTGATATCTTCTCACAAGTACAGGAGTGTTAAAGTAGTAAATGACCGGTAAAACTAGAGTCGGACCATAAGAAGATTAATTGTATAAATTATAAATAACAGCAATCTAACAACAACAACAACAATAATAGTAATAGTAATAGTAATAGTAATAATAATAATAATAGAAGAAAAAGAAGAAGAAGTTGATAAGAGTTTTGAGATGGATGATCAATGCGAGGATTAAACAATGATAACAACAAATGTCAAGGTTAGATGATTCATTAATGTTATTCCAAACAAGTATAGTATAAAATTCTTTCATTACTTAATTGGAAACCATACACAAATGAGGTTCCAATTGGATTATAAATTGTTAATATGATTATATTAGTTATTTTATTTGAATAATGCTAATACTTGTAAATATCGTTAGACATTCATGATTATAACTTATGTTAATAATAAATCAAGTTTCTTTCATAGCACAGATATAGGTTATACCATATGGTTGAGCTAGAAAAATGACAAGTATTTATTGCACAAAGTGTTATACAACATAAATTTTGATTAACTATTTAACAAGCAAAGTATCAAAAGTGAACAAGATAACAAATACAAAACATGTTAGTATCAAATGAAGTCCATGTTGAGTTTACATTATACTTATTCTTATACCATTAGTGTAACCTTTTTACCTTGATATAACAAACTTAGTTAAACATAATGAAGAAGAGAAACATAAATAAATAACATAAGAACATAAATAAGATAAAAGTTATTTAAGTAAAGGAAGAGAAATGAAAGGCATAAACAAGATATTAATGAAAGCAAAACTTAAACATTATAAAGAGAGAAAGTAAGTGCATGATCTTGATCTGGAAACCAAGATCTCTAAATGCATGACAAATGCCTCCTTTTATAGGCCAAATTCAAAACTATTGATTTGATGACTAATTATTGAGTGGGTGGCCATATCTTGACTTGGTAATAATCCTTATCTTGTTTTCTGAATACAACATCATTGACAACCTTAGAATTTAAATCAAACTTCCACATGAAAGTTTCAGGAAATTATCTTAGCTTTCTAGAAAAAAACAAAAAGATTGAGGTCATTTGGACTTCTAAAACTTGAGATATAGGTTGAACATTAAACAGTGTTTAAACTGCAGGACAAATTCGAACTTTTACGTTATTGCTAAGTTTGGACTTTTAAACAGCAGAATTGAGTCTTGACTTTTGCATGAAAGTTTTATGCTTATATCTTAGCTTTCCATCCATATAAAGAAAACCTGAATATATTATCTACAGCTCCAGATATGACCCAATGACCAAACAATGTCTTAGTTTAGACTGCACTAGCATCTCTTTTCTAAGTTTGACTCTTTTTTTGTCCTTTCAATTTCAATACTTTAACTCATCAATCAATTCTTTTATTTATATGATAGGTATGTATTTAAGATGAATATTTACCATGAATTAAAGCTATCTTATAGTATCAAACTTGTTATTATAAAACATGCTTTAGTAAAAAAGTTATTAATACTTAAACCGCAAAATGATGATATAAAAGCTTGATAAAAATACATTTTTACATACTAATCACACACACCTACACTAAAAGAATAGTCAAGTTCTTGATGTCCCTAGATCACTGATTAGGAGAGATATTTATAGTTCTTGATGTCAAAGGATTTTATAAGGTGATCATCATATGGATCCTTGAACAAACACAAGGAGACTCGTAATTCTATTGGTAAGCATATTAGAGGGTTGCTTCCTTTTACTAACCATGCAAAGTATTATTTATGATAACATTTAATTAATGATTTATCTTGAAGAATACACAACTTGGGCATAAGTTAACTTCATTAGAGTTATACATAGAAAAACATATATACAGGGAAGATAAACAGAAAAAGGTGTAAGTAAAATTTTAAACTTTTTGTTTATTGTTTGGACTAATTTTTTGTTTATTTATATCATTTAATTGATTTTTTTTAGAAATAATATAACACATCAACATATGTGCCAAACATAGAAGGGATCCTTTAATCCATTTCGAATACGATCTAGAGTTATGGATGGAGGTTTGAGGAACCGATGGACCCAATATGAACTAAGTTTATGGTATCTCTATGACTAATACCCGAGATAGAAGGTTGGGTGTAGTGTCTTAACCATATATAACCTATAATCTAGCTCAAGACAACCATTATTAGTTGTCAAAGAGTTGGTTGAATAATTAATTGGTACTATAAATACCAAAATAGAGGCAGAGTATGAAGAATAAAGTAGGAAGTAATTAATGGGAGGAGATGATAAAATACTTGTCGAGTCATTATCCTGCCTTTTACATACCTTTATGAGGTTTTTATGCCTCCTCCACCTCCATTTGCAATTTATTTTTTAGTATATATAAACATTTCTAATTGATTTTTATAGTTGAATTGATAATATTAAATATATTCTTCAATTTAATTTTTTTGCTTAACAATTTATTTTTAATGTATATAAACATTTCTAATTGATTTTTATAGTTCAATTAATAATATTAAATATTTTCTTCAATTTAATTTTTTTGCTTAATGTTGTTTAATGTCAAATTATTTGATAGCATTTAAAAAAAATTACTAGAATATCGATGAAATCATTGACAAATATAAAAATTATATTGGTATTTTTATTGGTACAATAAACCCATTTTACTTGGAGAATTAAAACGAGGTTAACTTTCTTGATATATACCATTATATTCATTGAAAGAATATGATTGTCGATAATATTATAATGAATTTATCAGTAATTCATAATATATGATAAATAATAATTTTATTGGTGATTCATTTATAATATTTATTAATAAATAAATCAATAAAAATAAATCATTGCATAATTTTACACACCAATGCTAATATCATATTAATTGAATTATTCATGAATTTGAAATCTCAAAAGATACACCACTCAACGACATGCTTTCCCTTGTAAATCTATAAATAATATTTGTACTGAAAGAAACATAGTTTTTATATCGAAATATTTTGCTAATGCTTTCCCTTGTAAATCTATAAATAATATTTGTAAATAAATTTTCTAGCCATTAGATGTAGCTTCTAGTTGACTAAACATCAAGATTCAATGTATTTTAACTTTAAAAATCTAGATTCAATAAATTTTCAATTAAAAACATCGGATGAAACTAAATAACTCTACTAACAACCCCACAACACCCGCAAATATGCTTAAAACTCAAAATCATTTTGAGAAAAATATTGCAAAGCCAGATCTACTTTTCTGACATTATTGAAATCTCAAACCACCTTTACAATCCTTCATGAAATCTTCTTATAAAGATGGACACATAGATATCAAGATTATCGTCTAATGGAGTTGTTTAAAGTCTTTCTTTCTCCTTAATGTTTTTGGTGTTTTTCTCTATTCTCTAAATATTTAGGGGCTGAAACGTGAAAAAAGTGAACTTTTATAACTAAATTGTAAACTTTGCAAACTATAGAGACCAAAATGTCAAGATTTGCATAAATATATAATGAATGAATCGTAAGCTGTGAATGGATGAAAAATGTTTTTTAAATAATAAAAATGCATGTTGTTTCATTTATTTTATAATTATAATATAATATAATTAACAGGAGTAACAAGATTCAATGTATTTGAACTCAAATAAACAAATCAATGTCTAGAGCGCACTCAAAACAAAATTCATAAGAAACGATTCGATCCATTTATCAAACAAAGATCCATATCTACTGCGGTCTGTTTTGGAATCGGACTCTTTGATAGTCTTACATGCCAGCATAAACACGAAGCAATGGCACGAAAATCTAGTCCACTAGCCAGCCATGTTTGTGTATAAATATAAAGGCATTTAGGTATAGAAAGATGGTAGTACCCCGACGACCGGAGTTTGTTTTGTTTGGGTCGTCCATTGTTCAGTACAGTTTACGCCATGAAGGCCAACTGTACGCTCGTAAGGTATTTCTTTTCTCCTGGAGTTTGATGATTTATTTTCAGTTATCATAGGTAACCTTTCTTTACTCTTTGTAAACAGCAGCGCCTTTCCTTCATGTATGACGTTCCATTGCTAGTTTAATCTCATAAATATCAGTAAACAGATAATGATTTGAAATTGAAACTGCAGGCAGATATCCATCTACGAGGATATGCAGGTTGGAATTCAAGGAATGCCTTGGCCATTCTTGATGAAGTTTTTCCCAAGGTATCTTCGCTTGCATTCATTTATCCTTCTTCCTTGTAAAGTGTCTCCAAAGTCCTTTTTTACAAGCAATGTGTTGGATTTTATTGTTAAAGCATGAACTTAATTTGTATCATCTAAGCCTTTTTTCATATACCGATATGACCGAGTATCCTTCATAGATTTTTCAAAAATAGTGTTTATTACAATCACAATAAGATACTGATGGTGTGTGTGTGTGTGTGTGTGTAATTTAATTAAGGATGCTGCTGCACAACCTTCTTTGGTTGTAGTTTATTTTGGAGGTAATGATTAAATGGATCCTTCAACTGGCTTTAGTCCTCGTGTACCTCTTGATGAGTACAAAGAAAACATGAAGAAGGTTGCTGAACATCTGAAGGTAATTGATCTTTCTAGCTAAATGCTGCTTCCCTGCCATACAAGAGGGATTGTGAAGCTCACTTTAGCGTACTTCCTGCTTGATTGCCAGAGCCTTTCTGAGAAGACTCGCCTCATCTTTCTTGGTGTTCCTCCTGTGGATGAGAAATTGATGTCAGTATACTCCGTTTCTATACCACTATAAGAGCTAAACACAATACATACATACATGAATATCATCGAAAAAACATACATATAACAGTGGAATATATGTTCCTTAAATAGTACAGAATAATCTTGAAACCAGTGAAGGGAGCGGTCGCACAATGGAGGGCTGCCGTGCCAAATATATTCAGAAGCTTGTATCGAGGGGTGCCGGGAGTTTGGAGGTGCCAGCCATGGACCTTTTCAATGCAATACAGCGAAAAGATGATCGGTTGACTACTAGCCTCGTGTAAGTCAATTTTATTTGCTTAAAATCTTATCTTATTCTCGCGAAAGAAAGGGCTAGAAAATTGCTCGATAAGTTTATTTTTATAAAATAAACGACCAATAAGTTCAAAGGTATTTTTGTTAAAATAATAAATTTTGCTTTTGAATTACCCACAAGTGACAATTTTGACATTCAAAAGTAATATCATGAAAGCCTTCTTAAGAAACATAAAAATAATAATAAAAGCAATTAAATGTAGTAATCTTCTAAGGATGATATATATTATAGGTAGCATAATTAAATA
This sequence comes from Populus ilicifolia, assembly GCA_015708895.1. Taxonomy (NCBI): domain Eukaryota; kingdom Viridiplantae; phylum Streptophyta; class Magnoliopsida; order Malpighiales; family Salicaceae; genus Populus; species Populus ilicifolia. The sequence goes on along the minus strand of SRLM01000155.1, from coordinate 755,777 downwards.
TGAAGTTAATTTTCTTCGAATATAAACTATAAAATTGAATTTATTTGTTTTAAAAGATAATCACATGACATATTCATAATTTGTTTCTCAACAGTGAAACTCGTAGGTACTCTTCCTATATATATAATAATTTATTATTATATTTTGACATATTCATAATTTATTTATGATATATATATATATATAAACAAGTGGATTTTTCTTTTCATGTATTCCAAGTTACTAAAGATCAATTAAGAGAAGTTAGTTTGGATTATTATTTAAAAGTACAATAATCTGTAAACTAAAAGCATCAAAATTATTTTTAAGTTAATTATCACATAAAATATATGCACTTTAAAGGAAATCCATTGACGAGTATAGAAGATTTTTCAACCTTCGAATTCCCAATTGAGAAAAGAATTGTTTGGAGATTTAATTGAGGTTTTCCTCTCTTTTTTTAATAAAATTCTATAGCAGTTTGGGAACACCATTGAAATTATATTTTCTAAAAAATTAAATATTTTTTTATTTTTAAAGATATGATAATATCAAAATTAATTTATTTTTTAAAAATAATATTATTTTAATCCAGAAGTCCCTTGAAAACGCTCCGTGGAACCAAGTCTATATTGGCAGTCAATGTCATCAGAATTTGTAGGGATCCCCTTTTGATCCAGAAGGCATCGAGACCAACATGCAGGAGAATTACGTTGATCTGCACGGGAATTAATGAGCATCTTGAATTTGTTTTTCAAGTCAAAAACGAGTGCTGATCAGTTGTTCAATCTTCCTTAGGGTCAGATATCTTCATGTATTTCTTCTCACAACTTCACATTTTTAGTCTTTAGGTGGTGTTAGAATCTCTTTTTAGCATTTATTTGCGAATATGTCCCCAAAGCACTATTTTATTAAACATATGAATTAGATTTTGATTCATAGTTAATTATTTTCATCAGCTAAAAAAATAAATAAATAAAACAAGTTAGCATGCGAGTACATCGTGTTCAAAAATATTTTGATCCAAGTTGCATGATTGAGGCGTTGATTTAACTAAAAAAACAAAAAAGGTAGTGACTAAATGAATGTAGCACAGGCCAATAACTTATTTATTATAATAGTATTTTGTGTTTTTTTAATTTATTTTTTTATAACTTATTTTTTTAATTTTACCTTTAATATTAAATTATTTTATAAATTGTTCTTCATAATTTTTTTTTGTTAAGTTATATATTGCTCTTATTTTTCTTCATTTCAAACTTCACTATTNTTTTTAATTTATTTTTTTATAACTTATTTTTTTAATTTTACCTTTAATATTAAATTATTTTATAAATTGTTCTTCATAATTGTTTTTTGTTAAGTTATATATTGCTCTTATAGATTTTTTTTTCTTCATTTCAAACTTCACTATTAGATCTATTGGTGGTGAGTTTTATTTTTTAAAATTTATTTATATATATTTATCTCGATCTCATAGCTCAAATCATAGGTTTAAAAGGTCAATTTAGGTTGAATCAAGTCATTTTTTTTAACTATTATTTATTTTTCTATTTCAATTTATCTTGTAAAATTTGGTTAGCTGGAAATTGAATTTTGTAATTTTTCTTAATTTTCTTTCTAAGGGGATATTTGATATCATAACCCGGTGACAGGTTCGATAGGTTGACTTAGATCTTTTTTTTATTCTTTTTCAATTGAATATATTTTTTTAGGCTTTATTTTTCCTATTTTTTTATAGGATTATCTCAATCTAATGACTCGAGTATTAAGTTTAACAAATTAACTTGGGTTGACTAATTTAGTTTTTGATTCCTTGTTTAATTGATTGTTTTTTAATTTCACCCTCCAATAACTCAGTTTTTTTTATTTATTTAGTTTTTTTTATTTGATCCTTTAATATTAAGTTGTTTAGAAATTGAGTTTTGTAATTGTTTTCTATTTGTTTTATGTGTAGTTATTGTGGTCTAATGGAATTAGTTTTTTTTTTTCTTTGAGTTCAACCTTCAACATTACATCTATTAGAGATGCAACTTTATACCAAAAAAAATCTTTTTATTAAGTTATTCTGGTCTTGTAACTCAAGTTGCGTGTTTAATAGGTTAACTTGAGTTGACTTAAGTTTTTTATTTTTTTCTTCAACATTAGCTTAGTTGAAAATTGAGTTTCGTAATTTTTTTAATTTGTTTTCATAAGGTTGTTTTATTCTTATAACTTAAGATACTGGTTTGGAAGGTTAACTCGGGCTAACCTAGGTAGTTTTTCTTGTCCTTTTCTAACTTAATTTTTTTTTTAATGTCTTCCTTTAACATTAGGTTAATTACAAATTGTTTTTCATAATTTAATTTAATTTTTTTTATAGGGTTATCACGATTTTATATGTAGAGTTAAAAATTTGATATGTTAACTGGAGTCAATCCAATATGTTATCATCTTAATATTTGAAAACAAATATCATCCAATATCACTAACAAAGAATTATAAAATAGAAATATAATTACCAATGAAATATTTTTAATCATTAATGTTTTATTATAATAATGACAAAATATTTCTATCAATAATTTCCAATGTAATTATTGAAAGAAAATTTTTTGTTGGTAATTAATGATAGAATCACCAAACAAATAAAATAATTAAAAAATAAAAAATTATCATATCAATGATTTTATCATTAATATGACACATTATAATTTTTTAATCAATTAACTGATGATATTTTTTTTATTGCAATATTCCATTAGTAAATTTTAAAGTTTTAAAATTGACATTAACCTTATTTTCCCGTTCTTTTTCTTCTTCCTCCTTTTTCTCTTAAACTACAAATCAAAACAATAGCCCCTTCCATCCATTTTGCTCACCCAAAACTTTATAGTGTTAGCATTATTGTCATGGTACCATTTTTTTCTAAATATTCTTTACACCAAGTAAACAAACCTATCTATTTTTTTAAGATAATGTATTAATATTTTTTGAAAGTATTTGTAGTATAGTTTGCTTGTATATTTAACTGTTTCATAATCTTTTCATATAAAATTAAAGTTTGATTCATATGTTAGGGTTTGTTTTAAAATTGGGGAAATTTGAATTTGTTAGTAATTTGATGAAATTGATTATGTATTAGGTTTGTTATAATGAAAGCAATAATATGTTATTGAATGGGTAACAATCTTATTTTGTCAATTTCATTTTTATGTTGAAAAGTTTAGGAAAATTGATTTTTTTTTATGGAATTGATAACAATTAAATGGTATTAATTTAGATTGAATAAGTCTAAATTGAACAAATAATAGATAATTAGTTGGGTATCGATTAAATATTGTTAATTGAATTTATTTAATCAATATTTTAACACATTATTACATTTTGGTATAAAAATAATACTTGTTTATTAGATTATGAATTTAGTTTTAATTACCAAAGTTGATTTTTGAATTGTCATATTAAATTTGTCATCATTATTTTAAATAGATTTCCTAAGTAATTGATTATCGCTCTTTAATATATCGAGATTTACCCAAAGGGTCGTCCATGAAAGATTATTGTAAAGGGGTTGAGGATTTGATTAATTTTACACTTTTAAATCCAAAAAATATTAGTAGGAGCAGAATTAGATGTTCATGTATGAAGTTTAAAAACAAAAAGTTTTAACAATTGATTCTACTACTGTCATAATTATTTGTTCCAACTTAGGTTTTAATTTTGACTTAGTTTCATATGATATCTGACTATCCTAGCTATATTTTGTTATTCATGACATGTTAAAAATTGACCTTTATCTTTATTGGGTCTTAAAGATCACTATTCTTAAAGCAAACTCTTAGTCAGATTTGGATGCTCGACATCATTAGATCAAGAAAACCTTTTTGACATACTCGAATCCTACTAGATTCTGTTATCTAAAATAATTTTTTCTCACTTTGAATTCTTCATCAAAGTTGTAGTCTAGATACACCGATAAATTTGGACTTTTAAATTGCTTAATTTAAATATCAAAAGCTTAAGATATTATTGTTTTAATATTTAGTGTGAATGTAGGGATTCCTGTCACGAGAAGGATTTTTGACCAAGTTTACTATGACACAATTGTAAGATACTTAAAGTTTAAAGACTAATTGCAAGCCAATTTGAAGCTCGTTTTTAGACCAAGGTTCAAATGAAAAAGGTGTTGAAATAAGAAAGTTGATTGAAGATAAAAGTAGAAAGAAATTTTACTAGATGAAGAAATTGAAGAATAAGGATTCAATCAAAAAGGAAAAATAAAGGAGTTGATCATGTTTTACTCTTAATTTTACGATGTCATACTACCTTTTGTTTTGACACAAACTACACAACCCTTTCATGAAGATATAATTAACATAACACTGTTTATTGTCATTTTGAGAACAACCCCTCCACCATCTGATTTCTTTCCTGCACAAACCTTTTTAGCAAAGTTCTTTCCTTTTTTCTCTACAAATTTCTTCTATTTTCCTTTATTATCATGCTTGATTCTTGGAGCTGCAAACCATTTTTTATTACCTCAGCTAAAAGGAAATAACTGGTGTCTTAAGGTCCTAGCTATGGAAGGAAAGAAAGGAGTTGTACCGCCCTCTTGATCACTGGAAACTAATTGCTGAAATCAAAATATTTTAATTTTTTTGTGTTTTTTACTGCAAAATCAGTATGGATTTGTATCTTATAACTAGTGCATTAAATTTTTCCTAACTAAGAGTTATGATTAGGCTATATAAACCTTTTACTAACCTAATAAGAAGGAGGGAGAGGAAAACAAAAGAAAAACAAGAAAAACACAAGAAAGGCAAGTAGTAGGAGAGGAAAAAAAACGTAGAAAACAAAGGGAGTTTCTTTCATACATTACTTTGAAATTGGAAAGGCAGGTAGTAGAAGAGAAACTAAAAAAAATGAAAAAAAAGAAGAGAAACTAGAAAAAAGTAAGGATTGCCTTTTGGTTTTTGTTTTCATTTTCCTGCATATAAAATCTACAGAATAGAAAAAAAAGGTGCAAAAAATCAGTAGAGAGAGGGATGAAGATTGCAGAGGTGAAACTCAAAAGAAGAATGCCACCAAAGAATAAGGGGGAAGAGCTAAAACAGACAGCAAGACTGATCGACTAGCCAGCAATCCTTCAAACATCATCGATGTCCTTTCATTCTCAGGTTTGTTCTTTTCACCTCTCGCACCATGCATTTTGTTTTTTTTTTTGCTTTGTATGTTGCACTGTTCAAAGTGAATTTTAATACTTGAATAGTAATGTGGTCTCTTTGCATGCATTTTGCTTTGTTCATTAAGAGGACTGTGCCCCTTTTTTAGGCAAGTGATCTAGCTATTGTTTGTATTTTTTTTTCCTTTTAAAAAAATGAAAGAAAGAGAAAAAGATTTATGATTTTTTTGGCATATTTATTTTAAGGTCTGAATTTTTTTTATGTTGTAAAAAAAATATCGATCTCGTATTTAGAATACCTGATTTTTGATACAATATGACAAATATACATATATATGAAAAAACAATATTTTCCTGTGAGTTGTATATGGTTAATACCCTAACGTGTTTTGAATGTTTTTTTTTATACAAAAAATATTGGAAGTTTCAAAAACGTGTTTTCGCATGGATTTTTTAAACAATACAAAAATTATTTTCTTGTATTTTCAGATTTTACAACATATTTGTAAAACTCCAAAGGGTATTGGCCGATATTCTAAAAAAATAAAAAAATCTTATTTTAAGGGGAATTCATTTATTATTCACCGTTAATGTTTAAATAAAGAAATCTCAAAAGGATGAATATCCAAAATATTATTGGGAATAACTTGTTATTATTCACTATTAATATTTGGATAAAGAAATTCTAAGTGGTAAATATCTAAAATAATTTTCTAGAAATAATAATTCATCACACATCCTTAAAAGAAGCCTTGATTATAATCGAGAACATTTTAATTTGTCGTGAGAGTATGAAACACTAAGGGAAAAATAGGTTGTTAAAGCGTCCTGAATTTCCTTAGATTTTTAAATTTTATCCCTCCTCCTAATGATTTACAAATCATAAACTCTTGAAATACTAAGAAACAATTGTGCTTTTAAAGCATATGGAATCTTCTTGGATTTTTATCTTAATGAATTTAGTTTGAATCAAACCTAAAAAAATAGATGAGATTAGAAAACAATAACATCATAACAATTATAAGGCAAATCAAATGTCAAGTAGCTTACTTTAGGTAGGGCATAGTAAGGGTGCTAATACCTTCCCTTTACGTAACTAGTCCTTTGGTTTAGAATCTTTAAAAGACTGGTTAGGATTCTTAGTGAACATAATACTAAGTCGCGACTCTCTTTTACACAATATACAAATAAATCAAAATCAATTGAGGGTCACCACTCCATCGCGCTCTATCGTGAGGGTGCGACAATTCCCTTCTCGAGCCCTTGTATCTTTGCATACATTGCCTCCTAGTGCCAACCCTCAACCTCTACCAATTTTAAACTCAACTACATAGTCTCCTCCCTGTGGATCCTGATTTCTAACCTGAGAATCTTTATGTAGTTTTTTCTCTTTCATTTATGAATCTTCATCTTATGACAACCAAGTCTAAGAATGGTATTTTTAATTGAAAGACCTACTTTACCTTTATACAGTCTATTGATCTCTCTCAGGTTGAACTTAGTTCCTTCATGATTGCTTTTATAGTTATTGAATGGCAATCTGTTATGTATGTGGAAATTGAGGCTCTTCATACACAAGGCACTTGGGACTTGGTTTTTCTACCACCTAATAAGAATCTTATATGTATATGGATCTATAGGCAGACATAAAGTTCAATTGGTGGCTAAAGGCTTTAGTCAAAAGAAAGGTATTGACTATGGTGAAACCTTCAGTCCTCTAGTGAAACCTACCACTATTCATTTATTCATTGCCTTTGCAACTTAGATTAATTGGTCTTTAAGGCAACTTGATGTTAAAAATGTATTGTTGCATGGTATTCTTCATGAGGAGGTTTATATGACTCAACCCAAGGCTTTGTGAGCAAGCTTCATCCTTCTAACTTTGTTTGCAGACTAAGAAAGTTTTTATATGGTCTAAAATAGGCTCATCATACTTGGAATGAGAGATTTACTAGTTTTTTTTTTTTTACCAAGTTTGGGGTTTCAAGCATCTTTTACTGATCTTTATTTGTTTGTTTAACACTCTTCTTTAGGCACTGTGGTTTTGCTACTTTATCCATGATATCATTTGTACAGGCAATCATTCTTCTATTCTTACATAAGTTATTGAAGCCTTAGGAATTTAATATAAAAGATTTAGGCCAGTTGATTCATTTTTTAATGCTGCAGATTTCATATCAATCTTCTAGTCTTTGTGTCTCAGACTAGATATATTAAGAAATTACTTAATAAGCTTGATTTATAGAAGTTAAAAACATGCGCTACTCCTTGTATTCCTCATCATCACCTGCTTAAGGATGCTGGTAAACTTATTCTCATCCATAGCAAAACAGTAGTATTGTTGGAGCCTTGTAATATCTCACTTTCACAAGGTATGATATTGCCTTCTCAGTGAATCAAGCTTATCAATTCATGCATAATCTTATAGACTCTCATGTTGTAGTAGTAAAGAGAATCTTGTGGTATCTCAAAAGTACCCTTAATTTTGAAATTCATTTTCAGCCTAGTCTTCTTAATCTGTAGGCTTATTGATTAATGCTTAAAAGTGTATTTTTATCAAGATTTTATATTATCATTTTGCACTTGAAATATCAATAACTCCTTAACAAAAACATGTTTTATAATAACATATTTAATAATATAAGATACATTTAATTTGTAGTAAATATTCATTTTAAATACAGGACTATTACATAAATAAAAGCATTGATTAATGGGTTTAAGTACTGAAATTGAAAGGATAAAGAAATGGCCAAATGTAGAAAAAAGATGCTGGTGCAGTCCAAATCAGAACACTATTTGGTAATTAGGTTATATCTGGAGTGTAGATCTTGAATTTAGATCTACTTTATATAGATGGAAAGGTAAGATATAGGCCTATAATTTTTATGTGGCGGTTTGTTTTGAAAAGGCAATTTTCATATCCAAATTGTAACAATAACAAAAAAGTCTGAATTTATCTTGCAGCCTGAACACTATTTAGTGTTTGGCCTATATCTAGAGTTCTAGAAGTCCAAATGACCTCTATTTTTTTTTTCTGAAAAGCTGAGACAATTTCCTACAATTTTCATATTTTTAAGTGGTTTTAATTTTGATATTATCAATAACGTTTTCTGCAAACAAGAGGTTATAAGAATTGTCACCAAGTCAAGAGTTAGCCACCATCAATTAGTCATTAAATTAATAATTTTCAATTTTAGCCTATAAAAAAAAAGCATTTTCCATACAATTAGGTATCTTGGTCTCTAGATCAAGATCATGCTCTTACTTTCTTTATTTGTATTTTTGTAATGCTTAAATTTTATTTTTATTAATATCTTATTTATACGTTTCAATTCTTTTCTTTTACTTAGTTAACTTTTATCTTATTTATGTTTTTTTTCTTTCATTATGTTTAATTAAGTTTATTATATCAAGGTGAAAATATTACACTAATGATATAAGAATAAGTATAGTGTAAACTTAATATAGACTTTAATGTTTAATACTAACATGTTTTATATTTGTTATCTTATTCACTCTTTAATACTTTGCTTGATAAATAGTTAATCTAGATTTATATTGTATAACTTTTTGTACAATAAATACTTGATATTTTCATAGCATAATCATATGATATAACCAATACATGTGCTATGAAAGAAACTTGATTTATTGTTAATATAAATTATAATCATGAATACCTAACATTTACAAGTATTAAGATTGTTCAAATAAGATAATTAATATAATCATATTAACAATTTATAATATAATTAGAACCTCTTTTATATATGATTTCTAATTGACTAATAAAAATTTATACTATACTTACTTTCTAAATAATTAGTGGATCTTTTAATCTTGACATTTGTTGTTATTATTGTCTAATCCTTACATTAATCTTTCATCTCAAAATTCTCATCAACTTCTTTTTTTTTTTTATTACTAATACTACTATTATCAAACATCCTCTGAGTAGTGATCAACTAATGATTTTTGTTTGCTTTAATTAAATTATTGAAGTCACCATCTAATATTGAATTAAAAACTACTAGAAAACTCACCTAATATTAAATTAAAAACTACTAGAAAACTTGAATGTATTAATCTTATTAGAAATATTGAATTAAAAACTACTAGAAAACTCACCTAATATTAAATTAAAAACTACTAGAAAACTTGAATGTATTAATCTTATTAGAAATTTACAAATAAAAAACTAAACTGGTTATGATTAGAAAAAATATTTACACCTCTAATATATACTATCTAAATTGAACTGCTATGTCGTTTTGATACATTAAATAAGTTTTAAAAATCATGTTGTTTAATTGAATATTATCAAATATTAAAAATATAACTTATATATAAATTCATAATTTTTTATCTATGAATAAATTAAAATATTAAATTTTTTTGTGATTTTATCATAAAAAATACATTTATAAATAAATAAATAAATGAAAATCCAAACAGACACTCCCTGTTACTATATTTTTTTTGTTTTTTCTTTTCTTTTCATTTTCTTTTCTTTTCTTTTTCATCCATATTTACAAAGTACAAATTCTTAAAAAACTCAAAAATAAACAAATATTACATTAAAAACTTGAAGTTCCAAAAAAAAGCCCCTCAAACAAAATCAGGAACAGTGTGGGGCCGGAATAGTGCTGGAACAGTGGCGGCGTGCCGCCACCGGCGGCGGCGTGTAGGGCCACCACCGCCCTGAGAAATACCCAGCAACAGGGGGGTCTGGATCGACTTCTTTCTCTCTTCTTTTCCTCACCGGCGGTGACAACCATGATCTGCAAAACAACAGAAAAAGCAACAACACAATCGATTCTCTTCTTAGATCTGTTTCGATATGCTTCTCTCTCCTTCCTCGGGTAGTAGATCTGCTGGGGAGTGTTGAGAGGCTCGCTAGATGACTTAGGCGATTGGTTACCTACTAGATCAGATAGATTGTTGACCCTTCTTTCTTCTTCAGCTGGTGGTGGTCGCCCGTGGCCTCTAAAGTAGCAGTAGAGACGAGCATGGCTCTTCGATGGTAGAGGCACAGGGGCGTCGTTCTATTGGTTGAAGGAGATGAAGAGATTGTTAGCTATTGTTGTTCGGCCGAGGGAGAGGGAGGCTTGTTTGATGCTCTCTGGTTTCTCTAGGTGGCTTCGTTGGCGCGCAGCTTGTGGTGAACGGCTGGATTCTGTAGGGGAAGAAGAGGAAACGGGTCGAACGGCAGCTATGGCTTGGCTGTCTTGTTTTTCAAAAGGAAGAGGGTTGACCGGCCTCAATATAGAAATAGTGGAAGATGGCAAGGTGGGACGGCTGCTGGGAGGGAAATGGGGGTTCTGGTTTAAGAGGTTATGTGGGTATAGTTGGTTGGTTAAGGGAAGAATAGTTGAGTCTTTTTGGTTCTTTCCTTTGCCAAAAAGATTGAGAGACCAACAGGAAATGGGAGGGGTGGCCGACCTCAGTTTTGACAGAGGGGAAATGAGTGGCACTGAGAAGAGAAATCTTGAGGGTTTTTTTTTTTTTTTTGATAAAGGGAGTGTTGGTCGGGCCAAAGTAGAAAGAAGCTGGCTTTGGGGGATGGGTTCTCTCATCTCTCTATTTTTGGCTAAGGGAAGGGAAGTTTTGGTTGATCTCGGGAGCCGGGGAAGAAGTGGCCAGCTATGGGAGTTGATTTCAGGAGCCAAAAAAATCAATCCCAGAAGATGGGGGCGGCGACCCCTGTAGATGAGTTTAGGTTAGTGTTTTTTAGGGTATCTCGTTTTCCTTTCCAACTGCCTCGCCTTCTTGAATAAAATTTTCTCCCTTGTAAATTTCTCTCCTGCCTCTTTTTTTTTTTTCACTTAAAACTAGTATTTATAGATAAAATTTTTGCTATATTTTCAACCTAATTCCTCAACTTTCTTTCTTTTTTATTTTTTTAATTTTAATTTTTTTATATTTTTAAAAACAAGTAATATCAACATTGATTCAACAAGAAAAATCAGTGATTATAGAATTAAAATTTTAAAAGTTGAACATGTTCAAAATATCTTTAAAAATTTATATTATTCTAAGATGACATTGAAAATATAAAAAACAATGCAAATATATCAAAATATATTTTTTTGAGGTTTTTCATTGTTTTTTTACTATTTTTTATTTTTAAAAAAAATTTATTAAAAATATGGATCAAAAATTGGGTAGCAACAACAATAATTATTACTACTACTACTGTTGTTATTGTTACTATTGTTGTTATTTATAATTATTATTTATAATTTATATAATTAATTTTCTTGTGGTTTGACTCTAGTCATGCTGGATTATTTATTACTTCGACACTCCTGTATTTAGAAAAAAAAACATTAAATTTTTAGTCATATTATTTATAATGATATTAACTAGGCTGGTTATCCAAATGACAAACGATTTATCTCGAGTTTTATTGTTTACTTTGCTCAAGTTCAATTTCTTAGGCTTCTAAGAAACAATATATTGTTTCTTAATTCTTTATTAGGGTCGAATATCAAACTCTAGCTATTAATGATGCATAACTTGCCTAGATTCACCAACTGCTCAGTGACATTCATATCCTTTTACATTTTCCTTCTTTAATCCATTGTAATAATATTACTGTTATTTTTCTTATTTCTAATTCAATGTTTCATTCAAGAATGAAACATCTCCAAATTAATTATTATTTTTTTAGAGAATATATTATCAAATATGATTTACTAGTTTAGCATGTCTCATTTGCAAATCAGTTTGCTAATATCATCACTATAAATCTTTTCATTTTTTTTATTTCAGCACTAATATTTCAATCTTATGCTTGGCTCTTCTAAACCTGCAATTGAGGAGAAATGTAAAGAAATTAAAAGATCTAATCCTATCATATGTCAAGAGATTAAAAAATAAAATGGTTAGAATATTCTTAGTATTGATACAGATAAAATCTGTTAGGGTTGGTGAGTGAAAATATAGAGAGAATAAATAACCTAAACAACCTTCCAAATATATATATATAAGATGTCAAATAGTGTGAAACGGATTAATCAAGAAATAATATAGAAGTTTTCTTCTCTCTATCTGTTTAGTAGAAATTCTCTCTGCTTCTCTTCATTTCTCTATTTGTTTCTGTGTAAATTTTGTTATCTGAAAAGCTTGATTGTCTGTTGACAACTCGTGTATAATTGTTAAATCTAACTTTGTCCGGCAAATTAATTCGAAAAACCAATAATGTAAATGGCTTTGAATCTGTACTCAAATCATATAAGCCATTGATTTATTTAAAACTTAAATCACCATGAAAATAAAATAATTGAACCCGTACAAGATCCAATCATCCATGACACAAGCACTTGGCCAAGTTGTCTCCACAAGATGGTAAAATAGAGAACTAAACAAAACATGTAACATCAAGCTACATCGTCCATATGGGTTGTCTGTGACATCCCAAGAACTTAGCACGCAACTGAACAGCTTCTAGGTCTACAAAGACATGTCCAGTCCAATGAGCTCGGGCGTAGAAATTTGCCCATTGAACAGTCCCTGTTAAAGATCAATGCAGAAATTGATTTATCACCGCCTACTATTCTTGAGTTTCTCAGAAGCCTCCAACTAAACATTCAGGCATGCTTGTTGACTGAGATTTTTCAACACCTACCGTTCTTGAATTATGCAGAAGGCTCCAATTAAACAATGAAGAATAATATTTTTGTTTTTGGGTTTTCCAAGAGTTTCAAAAAAAAAATTTGTAAATTTTTAATGTGTTTAATGACATACAATTAATTCTTTTTTTAGTGCTGTGGAATAAGTAAATTGTAGAGTCCTCAACCGAGAGTGAATGTGTAATATTTTACTTTCTATGTCTTAGAGCTCCAAAATCAACATGTTTCCTACTCAAAATATCCTCCTCGCTGTTCGGATAGTCAAAACCCTTAGCTCCATGCATTAAATGTTAGTCTATCATGACATGTTGCCAATTTAAGCAGTTTTTTCACTCACGGTACTAGCCATGTGCCTATCATGACAGTAAGGAGGAGGAAGGGAGGTGTTTTGGTGCAGGTTTCAACATTTATGTGGATTTAATCTCGTTATTATAAAACAATTTATCCAACTGTTAGTAAGAAGAAAATGATGAATGATACTGTAAAATGATGAATGATACTGTATATAACTGAACTTACAAGATTTCAATTATTTGTATCATTGAACTTTTTAAAAAAAAATAGATCAAATTAATTCAATTCATTATGTTCATTGCAATAAATAAAGTTTTCTATTTTCCATAACCTGGATATATATTTTAATAATAATTTTCAATTAAAAAATAACAGGCCATTCATTCATCCGACTAGAAAAAGGGTCAATGATAGATGCTGGAGATAGTACAATGTTATGTTGCAGGCTGCCAGACAATTTTGCTGCCAAGATTTTATATATTATAGTGATAATTAATTTGTAAAATCCTTGTATTTAAGAGGTAGTTGTGAGCTGTGATTCAGAAATTAATTTGTTGCTTTCTATTGGTTAGAAAGAGAAAAATATATTAAAGAATATATATTTTTTATTTTAAGTTATAAGAATATTTTCTTTTAAAATTCTCTTCAAATTGCATTTAAAAAAAAAAAACCCAAAAAACAACTACTTCTTGCTCCCTTGTTCCTGTAAATTTTTATATATATATTATTTATATAAATATCCAAACTAACTTTCACCTAACATGATTAATTCCACCGCCGACTGAAACCCTGGAAAATTTCTTGTTATCACTAGAGAACAACTACATACAATGACTCGGCAAAACATGACATCAATAAAATATAAATAAAAACAAGCATTTCTGGCTATAAATGACGGGAAGACTCGTTGAGACTGAACAGAGTGAAGCAAGCTAGCTAGTAAGAGTGAAGGAGAGAGATATGGGATCCATTTCCAAGCCTCATGTTGTTGTGATCCCAAGTCCATTACAAGGTCATATAAAGACTATGCTTAAACTTGCGAAGCTTCTTCACTACAATGGTCTTCACATCACGTTTGTCAACACAGAATACAATCACAAACGTTTCCTTAGGTCAAGAGGACCTCATGCCCTTGATGACTTGCCTGGCTTCCATTTTAGAACCATTCCTGATGGTCTCCCTCCTTCAGATATTGATGCCACCCAAGACATACCTTCTCTTTGTGATGCCATGAACAAGAATTTCTTAGCACCCTTTAAAGATCTTCTTTTACAACTCAAAAATACCGTATCGGAGAACACCCCTCCAATTTCCTGCATTGTTTCTGATCCTTTTGCTCCATTCTCCATCAAAGCTGGTGAAGAAGTTGGTCTTGCAGTTGTGATGTATGCCACTGTGAATGCATGTGGCTACATGGGATTTAAACAGCTCTATACTCTCAGAGAGAAAGGCTTCACCCCCATCAAAGGTAATTCACTTACTTGTTTAATTACAAGTGAACTTCCAAGCAAAGTGGCTTTATTACTATTAGAAAACTTCACTAGTATTTTGCAGCTTTATTCTTTTCTAAGTATTACAATTTAATTAATTTGGCATGCCCGCGTTCCGACAAAAATTACCAAGCTTAAATCACACAGGCAAACTCAATGATTATGTGCAAAAGAATTTCATTTTGAGCTTGGTCTAATAAGATTGTGTTTTGCAGATCTGAGCAATCTAAGCAACGGCTATCTTGAGACAAAAGTAGACTGGGCTCCTGGTATGAAAGACGTTCGTCTTAAAGATTTCCATTTATTCAAACAACAGATCCAGATGAAGTTGTATTTAACTTTGTCATTGGGGTTGCTGAAACTTCTGTTAAAGCTCGTGCAATTGCTTTTCATACTTTTGACGCCTTGGAACCAGAAGTTTTAGATGGCCTTTCCACTATTTTCCCTCGAGTTTATTCCATTGGTCCGCTCCAGTTACTCCTAAATCAATTCGAAGAAAATGGTTTGAAGTCTATTGGTTACAGTCTATGGAAAGAAGACCATGAGTGTCTCCAATGGCTGGAAACAAAGGAACCCAAATCAGTTGTGTATGTGAATTTCGGAAGCATAACAGTGATGACAGCTGATCAACTGGTGGAGTTTGCAATGGGATTAGTTAATAGTAATATCCCATTCTTGTGGATTATAAGGCCAGATTTGGTCATCGGTGAATCGGCTGTTTTACCAGCTGAATTTGCGGAGGAAACTGAAAAACGTGGCTTTATTACAAGTTGGTGTCCACAAGAGGAAGTGCTTAACCATCCAGCAGTTGGAGGGTTTCTAACTCATAGTGGCTGGGGCTCAACCATTGAGAGCTTATGTGCTGGTGTTCCAATGGTGTGTTGGCCCTTCTTCGCTGATCAAGCAATGAACTGTAGATATAGCTGCAATGAATGGGGAGTTGGAATGGAGATTGATAATAACGTCAAGAGGGAAGAAGTGGAGATGCTGGTGAAGGAGCTAATGGAAGGGGAAAAGGGTGAGAAAATGAGAGGAAAGGCTATGGAGTGGAAAAGGTTGGCTGAAGAAGCTGTTGAGCCAGAGGGGACATCATCCATTAATTTGGACAAGTTCATCCATGAAATAATCTCTTCAAACAACTAGATCGCCACACTACAATAAAAACAATTCGTGACAAGATCTCGTCTGTGAACAAAAGAAGATAACCTGGACCCTTCTATTGGAATTTAAATATCATAATAAATGCTCCATTTTCGAGCGTAGGCCCACTTTTGGCTTTAAATTGTTGATGTAATTCATCATGTATAATCCATAATCAAATGTGTTATAAAATATATTTATATAAAAAATATTATAAATATACTATATAAAAAATATTATAGTTATATTCTTATGTTATAATATTTACTGTATATTATTCTATATATAGAGAAATAGAGAAGATTGGTTAAATAATAGATTAAGCCTTCTAATTATTTTTAATTTAATATCAAAGTTTTTTGCAATCAGAACTCTTTCTTCCCTCCTCCTATGAACTCTATTACTGCTACCATCTTCTACCCTCACTAAACTAGCGATGCAACCCAGCCTATTAGCCATTTAGCAGTTATTGCTGATGGTTCTTTATCTCACCAGCAGCAGCCCCATCCTATAAGGTAAAACCATGGTTTCTTCTCCAATCTTTCTATCGTTCCTCTTCATATCATCAAAAAAATTACTCTTTATATATCATCAAAAAAATTACTCTTTATATCGTTGCGTTGTTTAACACTAATCAAGTGGTTTCATTGAAGCTTACAACCACCAACTATCTTTATTGGCTAATGCAGATTGACAGTACCAAAAAATTAATATCTTCTTTCAAGTGCAAGAGTGTTGAAGTAATAAATAACCCAAATAGATCGGGATCGAATTACAAGGAGGTTAACTATATGATGATGACGAGGACTTTGAGATGTAAAATTAATATAAAGATTAAAAAATAATAAAAATAGTTGTCAAGGTTAAAGGATCCACTAATGGTATTTCAAATAAGTATAGTATAAACTCTTTTTATTACTCAATTGGAAACCACACACAAAGGAGATTCTAATCGAATTATAAATTGTCAACATAATTATATTAGTTATCTTATTTGAATAAAGCTAATAGTTATAAATATTATCAGATATTCATGATTATAACTTATGTTAACAATAAATCAAGCTTCTTTCATAGTATAGGTGTCGATTGTACCTACAATTGAGCTATGAAAGTGCTAAATATTTGTTATACCAAGTGTAACATAAATCTAAATTAATCATTTAACAAGCAAAGTATTAAAAGTGAACAAGATAACAAATACAAAATATATTAATATCAAATATTAAAATCCATGTTGAATTTATAGTACTATATGTATTCTTATACCATTAGTGTAACCTTTTCACTTTGACATAATAAACTTAATTAAACATAATAAAGAGGAGAAACATAAATAAACAAGAAGAGAACATAATTATATAATTATATTAAAGGAAATGAAATACATAAATCAGAGATTAATGAAAGCAAAACTTAAGCATTATAAAAATATAATGAAAGAAAGCAAGAACAAGATCTTGATTTGAAAACAAAAATATCTAAATGCATGGTAAATGCCTACTTTTATAGGTTAAAATTTGAAACTATTAATTTGTTGACTAATTATTGAGTGGGTTGTCACATCTTGACTTGGTGACAATCATTATCTTTTTATCAGAACAAAACATTATTGTTAATATCAGAATTTAAACAGATTGTCCCATGAAAGTTTAAAGCCTATATCTCAGTTTTCCATCCATATAAAACATACCTAAATCCAAGTTTTACAGCTCCAATTATGATCCAATGATCGAACAGTGTTTCAATTTGGATTGAACCAGCATTTCTTTTTTAAGCTTGACCCTCTTCTTGTCTTCTAAATTTCAGAAGTTAAACCCATCAATTAATCATTTTATTTATATGATAGGTTTACATTTAATATTAATATTTATTATAAATTAGAGGTATCATATAGTATAAGATATAATATTATAAAACATGCTCTAGTTAAGGTATTGTTGTCTCTCCTTGTCTTCTAAATTTCAGAAGTTAAACTCATTAATCAATTATTTTATTTATGTGATAGTCATGCATTTAAGATGCATATTTATCATAAATTAAAAGTATCATATAATATAAGATATAATATCATAAAACATGCTCTAGTTAAGGAGTTATTGATACTGCAAGTGCAAAATGATGACATAAAACCTTAATAAAAATCTACTTTTAAGTACTAATCATTGATCTTATGATGCAAGTCATATTTTTGATAGGTTAATTCAGGATGTCTTTTTAGGTCATTTTTAATTTGATTTTTTTCAATTTTATCCAATATTATGTTGGTTGAGAATTAAGTTTTGTAATTTATTTTGATTTCTTTTCTATAGGTGTATCATAGTCTCATTATTTAGGTTATAAATTTGACATGTTAACCCGAGTTAACCCAAGTCACTCCAATATATTTTTATCTTAATATTAAAAAAAATATTATCTCAATATTTTTTAGTCAAACAATGTTTTTACAGGTTATATAGGTTGCTTTTAGATCTACAAAGTTAACCAGGTTAACTCTCATACAATTTAAATTTCTTTTCTATAAAAAAAATATTACGAACATTTGAATATTTCTTTTTGTTTAAGAAAATTTTAACTTGATCAGTATCATAACGTAGATAAATGATTTTCATCCTTTTTTATCCAATGTTTTTCCATCTCTATATTAGATTGAAATATTGTTTAATTCATAGTTAAAATCTATTTTTTTATTAAACAAAAACACATTACTAATGCCTAGCAAAACAAATTTGCTTAAAAAGTTTTTTATTACTTACTCGCGGTATAATGCGAGTCAAAGAACAACTATAAACTATAAGAGAAGAGGGTTTTATTATATCTATACTCACAAAGCACTATTCATTTAAAAGTACTTTGTTTTTTAATGTTTTTTCAATAATTTTTTTATTGAGCTATCACACTCTTATGACATGAAACGTAGTTTGGCTAGTTAACCCGATTTGAATGTTTAACCAAATTAACTCAAGGTTTTTAACTTTTTCTTGATTAATTTTTTGTTTCATATTTATCCTTTAATATTATGTTGATTAAGAATTAGACTTTTATGATTTACTTTGTTTATTCTTTATTATGTTATTTCAACATTATGGCCTAGAAATAGTGTTTCATGGGTTAACTTGAGTTAACTTAGGTTATTTTTGTTATTTTTTAATTATTTTTTTATTTTTATCATTTAACACTAAATCGGTTGGGAATTAACTAAAATAAGAGGAGGTTTTATCATACCTCTCATCACAAAGCACTATTTAATTGAATAATTATTTTTTTTTTGTTCTTTGTTCTTTGATTTTTTTTTCAATCAATTTTGTTTTTATAATTTCATCATTTAATATTATAATTATTTTTTATTTAGTTATCACACTCTTATGACATAGATTGCAGGTTTGGCAGGTTAACCTAGTTTGATTAGTTAACCTGATTAACTCATATTTGTTTTCAATTTTATCCGTTAATATTGAGTTAATTTGAGAATCAAACTTCATGATTTGATTACTTTACTTTCTATTATGTTATTTCAACCTTATAGCTTAAGAATAATACTTAACAAGTTTACCCGAGTTGACTCAAGTTGTTTTTTAAGTTATTTTTTAATTGATTTTTTTTAGTTTCATTATTCAACACTAGATCGGTTCAAAATTAAGTTTTATAATTTATTTTGATTTGCTTTTTATGAGGATTTCTTAGTCTAATGATCAAGGTCGCAAGTTCTAGCAATTTCACTCTAGTTAAATCAAGTCTTTTTTTTTCGAGATTATCGTAGTTTCATGACCTCGATTACGAGTACTTCAACATTGAATTTATTTTTTATTGAGTTGTCCTCGTCTCATAACCCGAGTCACAAGTTTGGTAAGTTATCCTAACTGACTTAGTTTTTTTCTTCTTGTTTTTTTTTTCATGTTTACTGTCCAATTTCATCATTTAATATCATGTTTGATTGTAAATTAGACTTCATAATTTATTTTAATTTACTTTTTATTATGTTATCTTAGCATTATTAGGGGATAGTGTTTAACAGATTAAACTATATTGACTTAACTTATTTTCTTGTTATTTTTTAATTAAATATTTTATAAATTTTATCATTCAACATTGGTTCTATTAGGGGTGATTGAAAATTAAGCTTCATAATTTATTTTAATTTGTTTCTTATGGGTTATATCAATCTCATGATCAAAGTTATAAATGTGGCATGTTAACCCAATTAAATCAGAATATTTTTTATTTTTTTCTATAAGATTATCCCGATATGATGACCTGAGTCACGAGTTTGATAAATTAAATCAGGTTATTTTTCATATTTCTTTAATTGATTTATTTTTTTTAATCTCATTCTTCAATATGAGGCTAATTATGGATTAAAATTCATAATTTATATTTTTTTGCTTCTCGTTGGATTATCTTGGTCTTGTGACATGGGTCATGAGTTTGATAGGTTAACTTGGAATGCTTTTTAGGTTAGTTTTAATTTGATTTTTTTTAATTTTATCCGACATAAGGTTGATTAAGAATTAAACTTTATAATTTATTTTGAGTTGTTTTTTTATATGGTTATTATAGTCTTTTAACTAAAGCTATAGATTTAACATGTTAACCTGAATTGACTAAAATCACTTCAATATATTTTTATCTTAATATTAAAAAAATATATTATCTCAAATTTTTTTAATCAAATAATATTTTTACGGTTTATATAGATTGTTTTTGAATTCACAAAGTTAATTGGGTTAACCTGCGTACTATTTGAATTTCTATTTTACTAAAAAATTATTAATAATATATAAATATTTTATAAAAAAAAATAATATTACCATATGATAGCGTGGATAAATGATTTAGTTTTTTACTGTAACAATACTTTTGAAAGAAAAGGAAACAAGAACAAACTGCGAAAAGACATATCTTATCCATTTTCTCTGAGGCCAAGTGTCGTAGGAAGCCGAAGTTCAAAAGTGACTATACCTGTGTATCTTTTCTTTGTATTGTTTGCTTTGGCTTTATAAGTTTATAGTATTTTCTCTTGTCATTTGTTATTTTGTATTTAAAGTTTTTTATTTAAAAATATATTAAATAATAGTTTTTAATTCTTAAAATTTTATTTTTAATATAATATACTTAAAAAATCTAAAAATACTGAAAAAATTAAAAGTTAAAAAAACAAAAAAAAAAGCATGGTCGATGATCACGATGCTCATCAATCAGACTGGCGCGCACATGTATTTGGATGACATGGTTCATTCGCCATTACTGTGCTGGCTGACCTGGTTGGCTGGTACAAAGAGACAACATACTCTCTATTCATGTCCATGAGAACTAGTCTCCATTAATAGCATTTTTTATATTAATATCAATTGCTTTTTTAAAAGTATATTTTCTTTTTAAATTTATAGAAGTAGTATTTTTTTATTTTTAATATCAGTATATTAAAATATTTTTAAATAAATTAAAATAAAAAATAATATTTAAATTTTATTTTTTTTAAAATACTTTTAAAACAAAGAAAAAACAAATTATTTCTAAAATAAATGTCGGGTCCCGTCGATCATTTGTTAGGTTTCTTTTGATTAATTCAATGATGTGAATTGCAGACAGATATAGTTGGCCGAGTTAATTCGATAGATTGAAGTTTTCATATTTAAAAAAATAGTAAAATATACCATCATTTAAATCCTTTAAAAGTGTTTGTGTCCAGCTTGATTGAATTTTTTACTTCAAAATGAGTCTTGCTACTCGGTATACTGTATACGTGGTATCATGATGTCCGCACTTCAAGGCGCGTAAAACTAGCTGCAATCATGTGCAGCTACAAAATGGGCATGTTAGCTATTGATGGTTGCCTGTGTTCTTTGGTTTGCAGAAAGAAGCAGCAGTAAATTGCAGGTAGAGACAGATGGTTGGACCAAGGAGACCACAGTTTGTGCTGTTTGGATCCTCTATTGTTCAGAAAAGTTTTGGCAATGGAGGATGGGGTGCCATTCTTGCTGATACATACGCTCGCAAGGTATTTCTTCAATATATATAAATATCCTTCTTTCAGTTGCCCTTCGTTGATGATTCTTGTTTCCTTTTTTGTCAGCAAACATTCTTCACAGTTCCAAACGTTAGTCTTACTTTGTTTCTGCGAATCTGGTCCTGTGGACATTTTCATCATAGCATTTTGAGTTTTTGTTTTGACATGTAAAACATTTACATGATAATGATCAAAAAAAGACACCGGAAACACTAGATGGGCCAACAACTTTAACTAGGAGCCTAAAACACCAGGCAAGTAAAGGAGTGTAGAAGTTGAAGCAAGCTAGAAGTAGCAAGATAGAAATGGCAAACACACTTGCCCACTAAACCTTCAGATTCAACTCAGCAGATTTGTTCAATTCAAAGTAAGAATGTAGTCTCTAGTCTCTAGAGCAGTACAACAGGTATCTAGACTCTGGACATGATCTGGTGCTCAAACTCCATTAATCATACATTTCAGATCTTATAAGATGTTGGATCTTTTACTATTATTATTATTATGCAATTGGCACGGGCAGACATAGTGATGTGGGGATATGGAGGTTGGAATTCAAGGAATGCTTTGCAAGTTCTTAATAAAATTTTCCCCGAGGTACCTTACGATCTTTTGTCTTGTAAAGTACGTATTTAAAGTAATCTAGGTGAGTATATATATTGTGAAAGCCTCGTTAATTTCTGGCATCTAACACTCTCTCGTGGATTTTTACATGCTTTGCATTTACTCTTCTTATATGGGTCGTAAGGAAAATTTCCTCCTGTTCGTTCTACTAGGACACTGATGTTCTTCTGTTGTTCTTAACCAAGGATGCCTCAGTACAACCTTCACTGGTTATAACCTACTTTGGAGGTAATGATTCAATGAAGCCTATCCCCGCTGAGCTTAGTCCTCATGTACCCCTTCCTGAGCTCATAGAGAACATGAAGAAGATTGCTACACATCTCAAGGTAATCCTTCAATCTGGATGCTTGCATATGACAGGAACGCATGCAACTTATGCATGACTGATGGCTGAAACTATGCAATAACTTTCTTAATTACTAGAAAATGAAAACCATGTGCCGTTAGTTTAATATGCTTTGTATTTGATTGCCAGAGCCTTTCTGAGAAGACTCGAGTCATCTTTCTAGGTGTTCCTCCTGCCAATGACGAGATGATCATCCAACTCTAAGGGTTAATTTTCCAATGAAGATTTTGATTTTTACTCCTCCTTTTCTTCCATAGAAAAGTCCAATTCTAATATTGGTGCATTTTATTTATGAAACCAGTGAACGTGCCGCTCGATCAAACGAGGGTGCCCGGATATATTCTGAGGCTACTTTAAAGCTGTGCCAGGAACTGGAAGTGAAGGCCATTGATCTCTGGACCATAATGCAGCACAAAAATGATTGGTTGACTACTTGCTTTACGTAAGTTCGATTAGTTTTGCGATTTGAAAATACGTAGATTTGTGTTGAAATAGTATCAAAACTGATAATCTTTCTATATGTTACTGTCAAAACCATAAAAAATAACCTTAAAAGATATCAAATTCAATGCTTACACACACTCACACACATATATATATATATATATATATATTTGCTGATATAAATTTTGGATTGGTGTTTGGGCAGTGATGGCGTTCATCTTGCATCAGAGGGGAGCAAAATTGGCCCTTGAAGAGGCAGAATGGGAACCAAGTCTTTATTGGAAGTTAATGCCATCTGAATTTGTAGGGATCTCCCCATTCGATTCAGAAGGCAATGGAACCACCATCATAAATTCAAAAATGTGAGGGGAAGAAGATCCCATGCCATGAAGAATACTAGGGATCTCCCCATTCGATTCAGAAGGCAATAATGGAACCATCAGAAATTCAAAAATGTTAGGGGAAGAAGATCCCATGATTAATATTTCATTTCTCTGCCCATCTCTCATGCCTTTCGTTTGCAATCGTGTCATTGCAGATATTGTTTCTACAGATAGTTAAAATGTAATATTTATGCTCTCAAAAATATAAAAATTAATTCTTCAAACCACACGGCATGATTGTTCAAGAAAAGCTCCTTAAATTAATCACTTCACAAAAAGCATCTTCCAAGATGAGAAATGCCTTGGATTTGTTATTTTTTGGAACTTTTACTTCGGCCTCCGAGCAGGGAATGAGTTCGAGAAAATTCTTTTGTGGGGCTCAGAAGGACAGACACTCTAAAGTAGAAGAAATTCTTTTTTTGATTCGGTGACTATACAAAATGGCAGAAAGTGCGCTCTACTATTTACTGTTAACGCAACCAATGAATCTAGCAATTCTGAAACAGGAGACCATGTTTTTTTAAGATAGTTTTTTTATTTTAAAATATATTAAAATAATATTTTATATTTTTTAAAATTTATTTTAAATATTATTACATTAAAATAATCTAATCATTTGAAAAAATTAATTTTCATACTATAAATTTGTTTGATAGTGTTTGTGTAATTATTTTTCAAATTATTTTTTATATCAAAATATATATTAATAAATTTTTTATTTTAAAAAAATTATTTTTAATATTAATATATTAAAATAATTTAAAAACATTAAAAATATATCAATTTAAAATAAATAAAAAAATTAATTTAAAAAAAAAAACTTTTAAAGCATGTAAATAAACAATCTCTGTATCAAGTACACCACGTTCAACATGAACCCATGCTCACACATACCAATAAACATCACCTCTCATTTTGTCACTATCCATGTACGTTGCTGTTGTCCGAGCATTTGTGAGCCTTTATGCTAGCAGCAAGCATTAGCTTGAAGAATATTTACCATGTTTTGATATCCCATTATAAGGGCTACCGTGTGCATTTTTAGAAATTCATTTAATATCAATAAAATTACGAAACAATTCTATCAATAATTTAAATTTATTATTATTAACCAAATTTAATTTATTTGTAATTTTATTAATAGATACCACAGTCAAATTCCATTGATATCTATCAATATAATATTGAGAATATCAAAAAAAATGATCGGTTTGCTAACATGAAGGTTATTATAGGTATTTTTATCGATGGAATCACTAAAGGATTCATTTTAGCTTACTTCATAAATCCATTTTAATTTTTATCAATACCACATGTGTTGTTTTGAAATAATTAATAGCTTACTTCATAAATCCATTTTAATTTTTATCAATGGTATTATAGAGTTATATTTTTTATAAATTTATATATATATATATTAATTTATATAGACGTTGATAATTGATAATGAATATTTAATATTTATGAAAAGTTATAATTGGTTTGTTAGATAGTCTTGAAGTGAACCAATATTTTTATAAATTTATTTACCTAACATAGTTAATTAATATATACTATCATCATAATTTTATAAAAGTTCAATAGAAGTCATAATCGTTCATAGATGTATTGAGATTCACCGTAAGGATTACGGGGGATGGATTATTGTAACGAAGTTCAAGGTTTTATTAATTCTATAATATTTATTCCTAAAAATTTTACTAGAGGCGATATTAGGTGTCCATGCAGAAAGTGTCATAATAAAGAATATATGCATCTAGATGTTGTAACGATACATCTTCTACACAAAAGGTTTAATAGAGAATTACTATTGTTAGTATGCACATGAAAAAGTATTTGTCAGTAAAAGGAGAATGGGAGAAAAGGTGGTTGAGTCAACTTCTATTGCTAGCAACGTACATAAAGCAACAAATGACAATACTGATCCTTACAATAATATGGTTATAGATGCAATGAGAATAAATCAAGGTGATGTTAGTTAATGTTCAATTATAAAAGAAGAACCAAATGCAGATGCAGTTAGGTTTTTTTATTTGTTGAAAGATTCTAATGAATTATTATGGGATGGTTGCACGAACCATAATAAGTTATAAGTCGTAGTATAGGTGCTCACCATCAAGTCTGATCACGGGTTAAATAAAGCCATATATGACAAGATTATTGAATGGACAAGAAGCCTTTTACCTAAAGGAAACAGACTAAAAGAGAACTTCTATTATGCAAAGTCCATGATGAAACCCCTCGGTTTATGATACCTGAAAATTAACATGTGCCCTAACTTCTACATGTTATACTACCTGGAAAATGTTGAGATGATCGAGTGCATGACATATGGACATTCCTGTTACAAACCCAGAACCAGTAGGGGAAATACTTAGATACTTCTCAATCATATTTAGACTACAAAGATAATTCATGTCATCAAGAACTGTTGAGCACATGACAGGGCACCAATTACATGATGCGATTGATCGAGTGATTCATGTCACCAAGGTCGATCAACCGCATAATGTGATTAATGCATCCTTCTAATGGCAAAGCATGGAAACACTTTAACAGTGTGAATCTCACTTTTCAGCTGAATCAAGGAATGTGCATCTTGAGTTATGTACAAATGGATTTAACCCATTTAGGTCATTTGCTACTTAATTAGTACTTAACTTGATTAGTATTTAAAAATATATTTTTATCAAGGTTTTATATCATCATTTTGCATTTGAAGTATCAATAACTCTTTAACTAAAACATGTTTTATACTAACATATCTAATAATATAAAATATCTTTAATTTATGGTAAATATTTATTTTAAATATAGGCCTATCATATAAATAAAAGGATTAATTGATGAGTTTAAAAACTAAAATTGAAAGGACAAAGAGATGGTTAAATTTAGAAAAGAGATGTTGATGCAGTCCAAACCAGAACACTATTCGGTAATTGGGTTATATCTGGAGCTGTAGATCTTGGATTTAGGTCTACCTTGTATGGAAGAAAAGTCCGAACACTGTTTAGTACTTGACCCATATCTTGATTTCTAGAAGTTCAAATGATCTTCATTTATTTTTTGAAAAGCTAAAACAATTTCCTACAACTTTCATGTTTTCAAGTGGTTTCAATTCTGATATTATCAATAATGTTTTGGGCAGACATGAGAAGATAAGGATTGTTACCAAATCAAGAGTTGCTCACTCACTTATCAATTAGTCATCAAATCAATAGTTTTCATTTTTGACCTATAAAAGGAGGTATTTGCCATGTATTTAAGCATCTTGATCTTCAGATCAAAATCATGTTCTTGCTTTCTCTCTTTGTATTTTTGTAATATTTAGGTTTTGTTTTCATTAGTATCAAGTTTATGTCATTCATTTCATTTCCTTTATTTAATTAACTTTTATCTTATTTATGTTCTTATTTTATTTATTTATTTTTCTTTCTTT
Source organism: Populus ilicifolia (assembly GCA_015708895.1). Taxonomy (NCBI): domain Eukaryota; kingdom Viridiplantae; phylum Streptophyta; class Magnoliopsida; order Malpighiales; family Salicaceae; genus Populus; species Populus ilicifolia. Next base: position 728,833 of record SRLM01000155.1, on the reverse strand, counting down.
TATTATGTTTAGCTAAGTTTATTGTGTCAATGTGAAAAGGTTACACTAATGGTGTAAGAATAAGTATAGTAACCTTAAGATGGACTATAATGTTTGATACTAACATGTTTTGTATTTGTTATCTTGTTCACTCTCTAATACTTTGTTTGTTAAATAATTAATCTAGACTTATATTGTATAACACTTGGTACAACAAATACTTGGCATTTTCATAGCTTATACTGTATGGTATAACCGACACTTAAGCTATAAAAGGAACTTGATTTGTTGTTAACATAAGTTATAATCATGAATGTCTAATAACATTTACAAGTATTAGCATTATTCGAATAAGATAACTAATATAATCATGTTAACAATTTATAATTTAATTGGAACCTCCTTTGTGTGTGGTTTCCAATTGAATAATAAGAGTTTATACTATACTTGTTTGACATACCATTAGTGGATCCTCTAACCTTGATATTTGTTGTTATCATTGTTTAATCCTTAAGTTAATCTTCCATCTCAAAGTTCTTATCAACTTCTTTATTATTACTATTATTATTATTATTATTATTATTATTATTATTACTACTACTACTACTACTATTGTTGTTGTTGTATTATTGTTATCTATAATTTATACAATTAACCTCCTTATGGTTCAACCCTAATTTTATCGGGTTATATATTACTTCGACATTCCTACACTTGGGAGAAGACATCAATATTTTGGTTATGTCAAGTTTTCGGCACCGTTGTCAGGAAGGTAATTTCTTATATAAATTATAGTATTTGTTTTATTTTATTTTTTACTTTACTTGTATATAACTTTGTTTCTTTTCTCTTGTCTTCTTTTTTTTTATTCTATTCTTATACATGCATGAGAGTGTGGTCACGTACATTAAATGGTAGACTTTATAGGGTATCCTCATTATTTTCAGAAAATATGGCCAAAGAAGATAATCAATCACTTTATAATGAGAATAATCATGTTAGAACATTTAAAGATCACATGAATCCCACAAGAACAAGTGCACCATCATGCATAGTTTTTCCTCCTGATGCATCTCATTTTAATTTTAAGCTAGACATTATTCAACTTTTACCTTCTTTTTATGGTTTTGATTTAGAAAATCCATACTTGCATTTAAAGGAATTTGAGGAGGTTTGTAACACCTATAATGACTTAAATTGTAGTATAAACACCATCAGATTAAAGGTTTTTTCTTTTTCATTAAAAAATAAAGCTAAAACATAGCTATAAAATTTGAGACCTGGATCCATTCATGCTTAGGATGAAATGCAACAATAGTTTTTGAAGAAGTTTTTTCCTTCTCACAGAACAAACTCTTTTAAAAGATAAATCACCATTTTCACTCATAAACCAAGAGAAACATTTTACCAATATTGAGATAGGTATTGAGACTTGCTTAATACGTGCCCTCATCATGGTTTTTAAACATGGAGATTAGTTTTATATTTTTATGAAGGGTTAACACCTAGAGATAGGTAAATGGTTGAATTGATGTGCGATGGAACTTTTGAAGATAAAGACCATGATGAAGCAATGGAATACTTAGACTTATTAACTGAAAGTACTCAAAATTAGGACACTGTAAGTACTTATAAGGCACCGAGTAAAACACAACCTCATATATTAAGAAACCTCCTTTGTGTGTGATTTTCAATTGAATAATAAGAGTTTATACTATACTTGTTTGACATACCATTAGTGGATCCTCTAACCTTGACATTTTTTGTTATTAATGTTTAATTCTTGCATTAATCTTTCATCTTAAAGTTCTTATCAACTTCTTCTTCTTCTTCTTCTTTTTTACTACTACTACTACTACTACTACTACTACTATTACTACTATTATTGTTGTTATTGTATTATTGTTATTTATAATTTATACAATTAACTTTCATGTGATTTGACCCCGATTTTACTGGGTTATTTATTACTTTGACACTTCTGCACTTGAAAAAAGACATCAATCTTTTGCTCGTGTCATTGTTTCTTATTCTTGTTGACAAGTCATATTAACGGTTTATAACTTACCACCGGGGATGTGTATGAGGCTGGAGTTCATGTTTTTACTTATGTGCATATCAGGTCCAAGCAGCCCGGGCCGAAATATAGATGTTTGTCTTTGACTGTTAATTGATGATATATCAAGGAAATAAAATTTTCTTATAAGGACAGCTTTGATATGGATTATCAATGATTTTTCAGCTTATAGAGTGCTATCTAGTTGAAGCACATATGGGAAACTAGCATATCCATGCTACATGGAAAACAACAAGTCATTTACACTAACAAATGGAGGTAAAGCTTCGTTTGTCACATGATCATAGTTATAGAAAGAACAAAAAAAGATTTCTTTGTTAGCAGAGTTTAAAAGGATGTTTCTCCCTCGTTTCTTTTTGGTGAAGAATTGCGAAGAATTGCATGATGTTGTATCAAACTATGGTGACGAGCTTTCCAACACTACAGCCGAGAACTTATAGGAAACTCATAGTGTTTCAACTGTTGGGAGCTCCCAATCAGTATCGAGCACCCAATCTAAAAAGTTTGTGGCCTTGCAACAATACATGACTCAGCTCATCAAAAAATACGACCACCTATCAGTAGAGTATGCAGAACTCAAAGGGAAGAATACACAACAAAAAGTGAATCATGAACAACTTCACGAAATGGTCATAAATATGGCATTACAGAGTGGTCAAACATATGCGCTTCATCATTTTTGGTTGTATAACTATCAACCTCCTCCTCCTTCATCAGCTTCATCTTTATATTAATCTGTAACAAATATTATTCACCTTTAATAATTCATTTAATATTTTTTTCAAACACATTTAATTTGTAATGAATATTATTTAACTTTATCTTTTTTTTATGTTTAATAAAAAATTTATTTGCATAATTGGCTTTTATTACCATTAATTTATATAATTTTATATTATGTATTCTAAATAATTTTTAAAAAACATATTTAAAAATAATTGTAGGGGGTTTTACCAATGGAATATATCCGTTAACATTTGACAGTAGTTGCAACATTCATCAATGAATTTATAGACAGATATATTTGGTCAGCATTTCACACTCACCGACAAATTTACTGATGGACTTTCCTCGTCAATATTTGATAGTACCTACCATAATGACCGACGAATATACAGATAGATATATTCGGTCGGTATTTCAAATACTCACCGATAACTTTACAAACAGTATATATCCATCGGTATGTTACACTATCATCAATGAGATAAATTCGTCGATATATTTCAAGTGGAAAATATTTTTTTGCGTATAATTTCTATCCGTAAAACTATCGATAAATTTTTTTTGTTGTCGACCAATATAGTGACAGACAGTGGTATTACCAATGAACAGAAAGCCAACGAACTTATTTCATTGATGAAGATGTCGGTAAATAAATTACTAATGAACAGAATTTAAAGCGAGTTTGGATATAATTAAATTTTGAAATTTTATTGTATTATTCTTATCGATTTTACACTATATTTTTTATTTAAAAAATATTTTTAAAATATAAAAACAATCAAATTAAAATGTGTGGATGTAAGTAAATCACGTTAAACATGAACCATGCTCATCCATACCAATAAACATCATCTCTCGATTTGTCACTATCCATGTACGTTGCCGCTGTCCAAGCATTTGTGAGCCTTTATGCTAGCAGCAAGCATTTGCTTGAAGAATGTTTACCACGTTTTGAAATCTCATTATAGGAGCTACCATGTCAAAGAATTGGTAGCTAGTTTTGTACGTTTTTTTTCCGGATATAATTGAATTTTGAAATTTTTTGTATTACTCTTATTAATTTTACACTATATTTTTTATTTAAAAAATATTTTTAAAATAAAAAACAAACAAATATGAATGGGTGTATGTAAGTAAATCATGTTAAACATGAACCCATGCTCACACATACCAATGAACATCATCTCTCGATTTGTCACTATCCATGTACGTTGCCGTTGTCCAAGCATTTGTGAGCCTTTATGCTAGCAGCAAGCATTAGCTTGAAGAATGTTTACCACGTTTTGATATTGCATTTTAGGAGCTACCATGTCAAAGAATTTGAAGCTAGTTTTGTACGTTGTTTATATAATTGAATTTTGAAAAAAAATTTGTATTTCTTTCGATAATAAATTTTTTTATCTATCTTAGTCTATGAAGCAAGTAATTTTTCTAAACCATTTAGATTTTGGTGTTCTTATTTTTTTTCTCATTCTCTTTCTATTTTAACTTTTTAAAAATATTGTTATTATGTCTTAAATTAAAAAAATATTAATTTAATATTTTACATTTTAGATTTTTCAAAATAACCATCTATTAACATTATCAAATTAATTTTATAATTTTATTGATAAAGATTTTTATCGGTGATTATAAATTTTATATATGATTTACCTATTAGATAGTAAATTCAAGATTTATCTATTGGATAATGGATTTAAAACTTTTAAATTTTATATTTTTTCGATGAAGATTTTTATCAATTATTATAAATTTACCTATGATTTTTATCAATTATTATAAATTTACCTATTGGATAGTAGATTCAAGATTTTTAAACACGAATATAAAAGATAAAAAAGAATGCAACGCTAGTTTTACCAAAATATTCCTTTCAAAGAGAAGTCTTTTACAATAAACGAATGGATCCTAATCATGAATCTATAAATGGAATGGTTCGAGATTTTGTGAAGAAGTTATTAAAGGAAGAATATTTCCTTGCGTGAAGCTTTTTCTCCTTTCGAAGTTTATTTGGACACTATCATGCCTTTAGCTAAACTCTTTCGATAAGAAAAGAGACCTCAATAATTATGATATCTAATCTCAATTCTCAACATCAGAAAAAGCACTTGCGCAGATTACAAGGAATAATTAATGAATAATGTATTGTTAAAGAAAAAAAAAAAACCAAGAGAGTGCACTCACGAGGGTAAGGAAAATGCCACCTTACTTTTGTCTCAGTATCTTTATTCATATCCTCCCCCAATAACTACTAATTAGAAGAAAAGAAAACGCATTAAAGAGGGCAAAAAAAAGGTCTTTTGACTTTTTCCATTCGAATGAAGGAAACAAACTCTCTCTAATTAACTCTTCAATAATCCCAACTACACACACTTCCAACAAGAGGGAGATCAGCCCGAGAGAGTTTTCCAGAAAAACAGAGATGGTAGGACTGCAGAGGCCACAGTTTGTGCTGTTCGGATCATCAATAGTTCAGCTCAGCTACATCAATGAAGGTTGGGGTGCTATTCTTGCTCACATCTATGCTCGAAAGGTATTCTTTTTCCATTTCTTTTCTTTTTAATTGATGGAGAATCCAACCCAAGTTTTTTTTATATACAATTTGAATGATAGAGTAACAGCACGACTCCGTTTATTCCTGTAATAAGGTATATATATGTTTAAACTATAAATTTAATAGTGTTTGATCAATTAACAAACACCACACATACCACTGTTTTGTAGAAGATAATACAATTTATAAATTTTTTAAGTTAATTTTTTAAATAATAACTGCAAAAACTATCATAATATCAGTATATGCCGATTAAACCATGGTTAGCAAATGGGTTATCTTCTATCTCCTGTTGCTTAATGTGATTTTTGTGGTGTAATAATTTGTAATATGATAACATGATTGCCAATCATTTAGCATTTAAGTGAGCCGTAGGGAGATTATTTTACGCAAATGTCGGATCAGCATTCATGTCCACATTGCTGCTGGGACCCAAATTTCTTATCTCGTAGACAGTGCATGGATTAATAATGAATGGCTTCCAACATGATCCATTAATCAAGAGACAATACATGTTTGGCATATCAAGAAGAAAACAAAATCTAAGTATACTGCCCCACTCGCCCCAATGGAGGTACAAATCTCAGCCATCTTCCACGCCTATTATATAAATATATCGTTCACTGCAATACAGCTTTTAAGTGTTCCTTTTGTTATTACGGATTTATTTGAAGGCATTTTCATTGATTTATTTTTTATTGAAAAGAGAAATAACAAAAATAGTCGTAGAATAACAAAAAAAACTAACTTTGTTTGAAAAAGATATTTTATTATTTTTTTTTAATTGTAAAGTGCAATCACACAAGTATCCCTGGGATGAAAACATATATGTTGTATGTACAGGGGTATTAAAATCTTTTCCTTAAGATTTTTTTTAATTACTAGGATTGATCAAGGGTGATAATATGATTTAACATTGTATAAATATTTTTTAATTTGAAAAACTGTTAGCGAGTATTGTTAATATGCTGATGGGTGCCATCATAAGAGAGATGTCGTGCATTTTAAGCGGCGCGTGCAATATTTTCTAGTAGTGAAAAATTATTATTTGCCGTCTCATTTTGTTATCCATCGTGTCCTTTTCTTTTATGACCAGTGCGTCATCTAAAGGTGGTTGATTTATCTCTAGTGGACCTTTCTTTTTTCTCCTTTCATTTCTCAAGTTCATGTTATATTCAATATTTGTCTATTTGTTACCTTTAATTAGGAGAACATGTAGCAGGATCAAAATATAGCACTCCTTATATAAGATAATTTAGTGATTTCAAGTCTAAGAATCACTTACACAATCGTTACATGAGCTTTTTCATAAACATAAGTAATCTCTTTATATGAAATTCTCATGCGGGTCAATTCAGTGTATATGTCATCTGACAAACACTTACATATTAGTTCTAGGTATGTCACATATCTTAGTTTGTAAGAATAATTGTTTCTTTTCATAAAAGAAAGAACATAATTTATATCAGTCTTGGAAACAATATATTCTTAAAAAAAAAAACATAAGCTGCAAGTCTAAATAGAGCAAGAGTAGATGGTGTATGGATGAGAGTTTGGACATGACCAAGAGGTTTTTAGAGGAGAGAAGTGGAGATAGATAGATGAAGAAGGTTTTTTTTCCTCGACACAAGGCAAATGGAACATATGAATGTTTGGAATCTTAAATAGATAAGATACTAGCAAGGTGGTTCACGCTACGTCGTTGGCTTACCTCTTATTTGCATGACAATTTGGGTTCTAATGATGGTAAGACTCAAGGTTATTTGGATCATGCATATATAAGATCCAAATCTATTTTGGGCTCGGCATAGCTAATGACTCAAGACTATTTTGGATTCTGCAACATGCAAAGATCAAGGATAGTTGGGTCTTGGCATGCTCAAGCGTCACATGTGCACTAAAATTGCCCAGCATTGAGGTATAGACCAAACGCCACATGTGAATAAAAATGTGCTCAACACTAAGGCATAGTCCAAGTGTCATATGTGTGTAGGGGGTGTGTCAAGCCCCAAGGCAGGAGCTCAAGCGCCACGTGTCCCTATGTGATTTTTTTTAATAGTAATAATAATTTTTTTAAATATATTAATGATGATGATGATGATGATGACAATAATACAAACAGTAATTTTTAATTTTACCTTTCAAATCAAATCTTTGATTATTTTTCAATATCAAGAATAATGTTTTTCTAATTTAGTAATTATTTTATTAATAATATTGATTATTATAAAAATAATAATATTTATAACACAAAAAATAATACTTTTAATATTAATACTTTTGATTGTAGTAAAAATAATAATAATAATATTTTTTTATATTAAAACTTTGAATTATTATAAAAATAATAATAGTGTAACAAAAATAATAATATATTTGTGATGAATATGTTGAATTCCAAGAAAAATAATAATATTAACAACACAAATTGTAATATTTTTTATATTAATACTTAGAATTGTTGAATATTTTTAATAATACTACGTCGCGGGCTTTCTTTTTATTTTTATAAAAAATACCATAAAAATTTATAATATAAATAATAATATTTTCTTTCAAATTTACTAATTATTTTATTAATTATTATAAAAATAATAATATTTTTAAAACAAATAAAAATATTTAGAATCCTAGGACCTATGAACATTGAGTCTTGATAAAGAACTCAATTACACTAGACCCATTGATCATGAATTCTATTGTCCGACCCATTCCCTTAAGTCTGAAGCTATGACCCAAGCAACACTTGTCTCCAATGGGGCATGATCATAGCTCACCCAGCGCAACCCAAGCGTCATGTATGTTGTGGGGAGTGCTCGCCCACATATAAGAGCCCAAGCATCACGTGTGCGTAGGGGGAGTGTCAAGCCCCTAAGTGAAAGCTCAAGCATCGCGTGTCTCCACGTGATTTTTCTTCGATAGTAATAATAATTTTTTAAAATTTATTAATGATATTAATAATAATATTAATAGTAATTTTTAATTTTTAATTTTACCTTTCAAAGCAAATCTTTTGTTGTTTTTCAATATTAAGAATATTTTTTTTCTAATTTAGTAATTATTTTATTAACAATATTGATTGTTATAAAAATAATAATATTTATAACACAAAAAACAATATTTTTAATATTAATACTTTTGATTATGTTAAAAATAATAATATTCATAACACAAATATTACTATTTTAATTCCAAGAATATTTAGAACATAAATAATAATATTTTTTATATTAAAATTTTGAATTATTATAAAAATAATAATATTATAACAAAAATAATAACATCTTTGTGATGAATATGTTGAATTCTAAGAATAATAATAATATTGACAATGCAAATTATAATATTTTTTATATTAATACTTAGAATTATTGAATATTTTTAATAATATTATGTAGCAGGCTCACTTTTTATTTTTATAAAAAATGCCATAAAATTTTATAATGTAAATAATAATATTTTATTTCAAATTTATTAATGATTTTATTAATTATAATAATAATAATAATAATAATATTTAGAATCATAATACTCATGAACATTAAGTCTTGATAAAGAATCCAATTATGCTAGACCCATTGATCATGGATCCTGATGTCTAGCCCATTCCTTTAAGTCTGGAGACATAACACAAGCGACACTTGTCCCCAATGGAGCGTGACCATGACTCACCCAGTGCAGCTCAAACGCCACGTGTGTGCTAGGAAGTCCCACCCACAGGCATGAGTCCAAGCGCTACATGTACACAGGGTTATACCCAGCACTGAGGCATAGCTCAGCACCACGTGTGCACAGGGGGAGTGCCAAGCCCCCAGGCAAGACCCTAAGCACCACATGTTTTCATATGATTTTTCTTTGAAAATCATAATAATTTTTTAAAATTTATTAATAATGATGATGATAATAATGATAATAATATTAATTTTTAATTTTTAACTTTACCTTTTAATATTTTTTTTCTAATTTAGTAATTATTTTATTAATAATATTGAATATTATAAAAATAATAATATTTATAGCATAAAAAATAATATTTTTAATATTAATACTTTTGATTATAATAAAATAATAATCTTCATAAAACAAATAATACTATTTTTAATTCCAAGAATATTTAAAACACAAATAATAATATTTTTTATATTAAAAATGTGAATTATTATAAGAATAATTATATTATAACAACAATAATAATATCTTTGAGATGAATATGTTGAATTCTAAGAAAAATAATAATCTTTTGATAGGAATACTTTGAAAAATAAGAAAGATAATAATGTGTATTGTACAAATACTTTGTATTATAAGAAAAATAATAATATTTACAATGCAAATTATAAGATTTTTTATATTAATACTTCGAATTGTTGAATATTTTTAATAATACTATGAAGGAGCTCACCTTTTATTTTTATAAAAAAAACCATAAGAATTTATAATATAAATAATAATATATTTTAATATTAATACTAATATTTTATTTCAAATTTATTAATTATTTTATTAATAATATTAATTATAAAATAAATAATAATATTTAGAATCCTAGAACCCAAAAACATCAGGTCTTGGTGGAGGATCCAATAATAATTGAGTCCTAACACTAGACCCTTGATCGTGGGTCCTATGCCAGACTCATTCTTTTTAGGTCCAGTGGCATAATCCAAACGCTAAGTGTCCCTAAATGGAGCGCGAGCATGAGTCACACCCAGCACAATCCAAGCACCACTTATGTGTTGGGATGTACCAGGCACCTAACTAGGTAGACAACTCAAGCGCCACATATGCGTTGGGATGTACCAGGCACCTAACTAGGTAGACAACTCAAGCGTCACATATGCGCAAGGGTGTGCCCAGCACCCTTCCAGCATAGTGCTTAGGTCATACAGGCTACAACCTCCCACATGCCTCCATCAATAGTGCAATCAACAATGAAAGTACTCATAGTCTATAATACTCGCGTTATAATACAGAACAGTGCAATTCATAGTGAATTCAATCATAATGAACTGCATTTCGCGCTACAGTGAAACATTGATCAATTTTAGTTATAGTTAATTAAACAAGATTTACTAAGTAAATAAAAAAATTCATTACATAAAATTATAGATAATTAAGTAGTTGATTTGTTAAAATAACTAAGTTTGACTTAGATGTCTTTAAGCATGTCTATTTTTGTATTTTAAAAGTGTTTTTTAAATAATTTTGAATTTATTTTTTTGCTTTAAATTAATTATTTTGTATGTTTTAATATTGTTTTGATGTGTTGATGTCAAAAATAAATTTAAAAAAATATTTTAATATTTTTTTAAATAAAAAACACTTTAAAAAATAATTGTTATTATAATACTCAATAGGCTGGCTGTGTACCTATTTATATATAAGCATACAATAAATCTAAAAATAAGAATTTATGGGAGGAAAATGTTAATTATGCACTCTCAACTGCTAATAGTAGAGCTTCTTGTGTAACATATAGAAGAATACAAATTTAATTAGATTTAAATTCTGCTTAGCACTACTATTGAAAAAAAAAAACAATTAATCTAGTGCTATGTTGTTTAATCTCTTGCTCATGAACTTATTATGGTTTACAAATTGGCGCAGGCAGATATAGTATTGCGAGGATACTCAGGTTGGAACTCAAGGCGTGCTGTGCAGGTTCTTGACCAAGTTTTTCCAAAGGTGTTTTCTTTTTGTCACTAACAGGGAGACTTATTGAACCAGAATATGTAGTCTTAATCATAGTTGTAAGGCACAGCTCGGAAATTAACCCGGCCTAAGGCTCAAATCACAAGCCAACGAGTTAACCTAGGCTTTAATTTTTAAAACCAATAACCCGAAAACAACTTTGTTTGATGTGTTTTTTAAAAAATAAAATAAAAACATTGTTATTTTGGTCCCAAAAGAAAAAAGACCAGTTCGTAGTAAAACTCAGTTGGAGCGAGGCTTGATTAGGTTAACCTGCGGAGCCATGTTGGATTTTCTAACTATGTTCTTAATCATGAATCTACCAGCATTTCTATATTCTTCGCTATAGCTAACTTGTTGTATATAGTCATGCTTGGATGCTGATTTTCTCTTATTATCAATCATTAAGGATGCTGCCATACAACCTTCCCTGGTAATAGTCTATTTTGGTGGTAACGATTCTGTCCACCCTCATGCAACTGGCCTTGGTCCTCATGTACCGCTTCCTGAATACATTGAAAATACGAGGAAGATTGCTATGCATCTGAAGGTGAGCTTGCAAATTAGAAGGTTTCTTCACTATAATTGAGCCATGCACGCTCAAGTATGTTTAACACTTGCCGTGTGCATGCAAGTTGGTAAATTAACACACTGTTGTCCGATTACCAGAGCATTTCGGATAAGACCCGTGTCATCTTTCTTTCTGCTCCTCCTGCTAGTGAGGAACAAATTGGTATCCATTTAAGGTGATTTGTTTTACTTTCTGTAGTTTTCTGTAATTGTTTTTGATTTAATCAAGCACGATTGAATGAGGATCGTGTTTTTTAAAACAGTGATAAAATAGATATGGTTAGAACAAACGAGTCCTGCCGGATATACTCAGAAGCATGTTTAGAGGTGTGCCGTGAGATGAACCTAAAGGCAGTTGATCTCTGGACTGCAATACAGCAAGTTGATAACTGGGAAACTGTTTGCTTGAAGTAAGTTTAGCTTTTAAGATTCCAGCAGAAAAATTGGGGGGGGTGGGCAGAGACGAGTTTTGGTCTCATGCTTCATTGATCAACCCCCAGCAAAATTCATTTGAATACTCATATTCCTGTGTTGGCTTGTCTCTGAAACTTGTATGTAGGGATGGGATACATTTTGCACCTGAGGGAAGCAGGATAATAGTAAAGGAGATTTTGAGAGTCATCAAAGAGGCCCACTGGGAACCGAGCCTTTACTGGAAGGCAATGGCTAGTGAATTTTCAGAGGATTCACCTTATGATCCAGTCAGTATGGAGGGAAAGACAGTAAATGTTTCCGAGCCTGATTTGTTCGGAGATTTTCCTTGGGAATAAAACCTAACAATAATCACGAGGTGTATCATCGTGTGATGTTTAGCCGTGTCCTCTGAGTATCCATATAACATAAGCAAAGCGTTCAGATCACCAGCCCAGTGAGAGCTTGAGCTTGTGCTGCCTATTTTGGAATAAGACTTAATTGAAAGAGAACATGCTCTAAGAACGTGGCATATGGTATATTTTGCTTGCAAGGTTATTTTGAGGTATTTTACTATTTTTCTGTTGAAGGCACATGCCGTTGTTTTCAAGTTTTTAAAGACAATTCAGAATTACATTCCAAAAATCTAAAAAACTTGAATTTCTTTTTAATTTTTATTATTATTGAAATTGAATTTTAGACCATTAAAAAGGAAGGTGCAGATGAGAAGTGGCCGGTCAATGCCGATATATATATATAGATTGGGCTTGCATCTAAATTTTGATCCTGATTTATTACGTCAAGGGATTCGCACAGTATTTTAATAACTTGCATTTTCAGATGGATTTTCATGAATTCTATTTTTGTCAATTTAGATATATTTTAGGGGGAATGCCGAAATATATCATTTAATTTTAAAAAATTAAAATACTAAAATATCTCATTTCATCTCTACCGTAAATATTAAGATTATAAAACTCATTTAACTTAAAGAGAAGTTTAAATCAATTTTTTTAATCATTTTTTAATTAAAATAATATATATATATATTAAAAATTATAGATTTCCTCGAGTCTAAAACCATAACTCAAGCAACACTTGTCCTTAACAAGATGCGATAATAGCTCATCCAGCACAACTTAAACGCCATGTGTGCTAGTGAATGCCCCTACATATAGGAGCCTAAGCACCACGTGTCATGTAGGAGCGGGCAAGCAAGAGCCCAAGCATCACATGTAGATATGCGCAGCACTAATCCATAGCTCAAGCTTCACTTGACCATATAGGGGGTGTCAAGTCCCTAGACAAGAGCCCAGACATCATATGTGTGCAGGGGGAGTGTCAAGCCCCCAGGCAATAACTCAAGAGCCACGTGTTTCAATGTGATTTTTTTTTAAAGTAATAACAATATTTTAAATTTATTAATGATGCTAATAATAATATTAATAGTAATTTTTAATTGTACTTTTCAAATCAAATCTTTGGTTGTTTTTCAATATTAAAAATTATTTTTGTCTAATTTAGTAATTATTTTATTACTAATATTGATTATTATAAAATAATAATATTTATAACAAAAAAATAATATTTTTAATATTAATAATTTTGATTATAGTAAAAATAATAATATTCATAACATAAATAATAATATTTTTATATTAAAAATTTAAATTATTATAAAAATAATAATTTATAACAACAATAATAATATCTTTGAGATGAATATGTTGAATTCTAAGAAAAATAATAATTTTTTGATAGGAACACTTTATAAAAATAATAATATGTTTTATATAAATACTTTGTATTATAAGAAAAACAATAATATTTACAATGCAAATTATAATAGTTTTTATATTAATACTTTGAATTGTTGAATATTTTTAATAATACTACGTCGTGAGCTCACCTTTTATTTTTATAAAAAAACCATAAAATTTTATAATATAAATAATAATATGTCTTCAATATTAATAATAATATTTTCTTTGAAATTTCTTAATTATTTTACTAATAATATTAATTATAATAAAAATAATAATATTTAGAATCCTAGAACTCAAGAACCTTGAGTCTTGATAAAGAATCCAGTAATAATTGGATTATAACGCTAGACCCATTAATCATAGGTCCAACACTAGACTCATCCCCTTGGGTCCAGCAACATGACCAAAGCGCTAGGTATCCCTAACTAAGGCACTGGTATGGGTCACAACCAGCACAACCCAAGTACCACTTATGCGCTAGGATGTGTCCAACTCCCAGGTAAGCAAACAGTCCAAGCACCAAGTGTGTGCAAGAGTGTGCCCAACACCCTTCTTGCCTAATGCTTGGGTCCTATAGGCTATAAACTTTCACATGTCTCCGCCAACAATGTAGTTCATAGTAAAAGTATTCACAATCTATAGTACGTAGAACAATATAATTTATAGTGAATTCACTCACCATAAACAATATTTCACGCTACAATAAAACACTGGTCAGTTTTGTTATAGTAAATTAAATAGCATTTACCAACTAAATAAAAACATTCATTAGATATAATAATAAATAATTAAGTTATTGATTTGTTAAAATAATTGAGTTTGACTTTAATGTTTTTCATCATGTTTGTTTTGTATTTTAAAAGTGTTTTGAAAAAAAATTCAATTTTTTTATTTTTCTTTACTTTTAATTAATTTTTTTTATGTGTTTTCATATTGTTTTGATTGATGATGTCAAAAATAAATTAAAAAAATTATTTTAATATATTTTTAAATTAAAAAAATTTTAAAAAATAATTGTTATTATAATACTAAATAGGTTGGCTCTATACCCATTTATATATAAACATACAATAAATCTGAAAATAAGAATGTATGGGAGGAAAATGCTAATTATGCACTCTCAACTGCTAATATTAGAGCTTCTTGTGTAACATATAGAAGAATACAAATTAAATTAGAATTAAATTCTGCTTAGTTCTACAATTGATTAAAAAAAATTAATCTAGTGCCATGTTGTTTAATCTCTTGCTTATGAACTTATTTTGGTTTACAAATTGACCATGTTTTTTCAAAGGTGTTTTCTTTTTGTTACTAACAGGGAGACTTATTGGACCATCTTAATCATAGTTGTAAGGCACAAACCGGAAATTAACCCGGTCTAAGCGTTGAGTCACAAGTCAGCGAGTTAACCTATGCTTTGATTTTAAAAAACAATAACCCCGAAAGGACTTTGTTTGATTTATTTATTTTTAATGAAAACATTGTTTTTTTGGTCCCGAACAAATAGACCAGTTCGAAGTAAAACTCAGTTGGAGCGAGGCTTGCCATGTTGGGTTTTCTAACTATGTTCTTAAACATGAATCTACCGGCATTTCTATATTCTTTGCTATAGCTAACTTGTTGTATTTAGTCATGCTTGGATGCTGATTTTCTCTTATTATCAATAATTAAGGATGCTGCCATACAACCTTCCCTGGTAATAGTCTATTTTGGTGGTAACGATTCTACCAGCATTTCTGTCTTGGCTTGTCTCTGAAACTTGTTTGTAGGGATGGGATACATTTTGCACCTGAGGGAAGCAGGATAATAGTAAAGGAGATTCTGAGAGTCATCAAAGAGGCCCACTGGGAACCGAGCCTTTACTGGAAGGCAATGGCTAGTGAATTTTCAGAGGATTCACCGTATGATCCAGTCAGTACGGAGGGAAAGACAGTAAATGTTTCCGAGCCTGATTTGTTCGGAGATTTTCCTTGGGAATAAAACCTAACAATAATCACGAGGTGTATCATCGTGTGATGTATAGCCGTGTCTTCTGAGTATCCATGTAACATAAGCAAAGCGTTCAGATCACTAGCCCAGTGAGAGCTTGAGCTTGTGCTGCCTATTTTGGAATGAGACTTGATTATGAGAGAACATGCTCTAAGAACGCGGCATATGGTATATTTTGCTTGCAAGGTTATTTTGAGGTACTTTACTATTTTTCTGTTGCAGGCACATGCCTTTGTTTTCAAGTTTTTAAAGACCATTCAGAATTACATTCCAAATATCTACAAAACTTGAAAAAAAAATTAATTTTTATTATTATTTTAAAACTAATATAAAAAATAACTTTCAAAAATAATATTTTAATATATTTTCAAATAAAAAAACACTCATCCTTGTTACACTCTCTTAACACCCCTCTACAATGAAACATCATGGCACAGCGTTGTGAACGTGTCTAACAATTGAAATCTCTCGACTCTTTAATAAATGATATCGCAAAAAGAGAGAAAAAAAAAAAGCAGATTTAGTAAACAGTTAAAAAATAAAGGGTGAGTAAACTCACAAGGACAGCAAGCTTTACCGCTGATATGGTTAGCAAGTCTAATAAGACAGGATGGAGAAAAACTAGATGTCAGTGTGTTGACATGCCAAAACCAGAAACTGGCAGAAAGGCATATAATGCAGTAATGCACGCAGAAGTATCAACATTGATCAACTTGTAAGATCTTCTGTTGTCAACGGTTATATTACATCTTCAGAAGTTGTACAAACCCACATAGGACACTGCTGAAGATACACATGCTTCTTGTCAATGGTTATATTACATCTTCGGAAGTCGTACAAACCCACCTATTACAGTGTGCTGAAGCAAGCGTATAGCACTAACCACATAAAGAATAATACATACAAAAGAGAAACAAGAAGCAGAAAGAGTAGCAGCACTCACCGACATACCATGCAACTATCACTAGCAACCGCAAATAGATCAAATGATATCTGCACACTTTTCAACACCTTTCAACGTTAACAAAACTGGGCCACAGACATCCGAATATGAAACAAACTCCAGAGTAGATGATACAACTGAATTCCAAAGCCTCCAGGCAGGTGGGTGAACTTCTGGTAAAAAAACATGCTTACGAGGAAAGTTGGAACCTGCCGCTAGGCTTCTTTCTTCTCCATCCCTGTAGAGAAAAAAACATAAAAATAAAAGGCAACATTTAGATTTGTGTAATCAATAAGATTGATAACCATAATCAGATTAAAAGTAATAATGAGAACAATTCATGGTTGAAGCTACTTACAAAGGCGGCATAATACACAAAAGTCAAACCCACTAGAACAACAAATGCAATTTGGAACACATTATACCTGTAATGCAATCACCAAAATGTCCACCATATCAATAGAGTGGGCAGGCCCATACAGAATAAAACAACAGACAAACAATATTTATGTTACAACTCACTTGTACAAATATTTAATTCCACGAAGTGACTGCAATGTGTGACCAAAAATTTCTTGAGCTGCTGTTGCTTGTGCATAGTAGCCAAATGCAGTAGCACAGAACTGAATCACACTGTAAACGCAAAAACCAATACTTTTTTCAACAATGTTCAGACATTATGTTTTCTATCACTAAATAACTGCCTTCCATTTTTTAAAATACAGAATAAAAGTTGCACCATAGGATGGAGGAAATGGGAGGTGAAGGGCATGCTTGCATTTTGAAGTACATTACTTCAAATATTTAAAAGACAGGGAGTAAATAGGTTCATAACATAATTATCTACTATATTCTCCAAGCCTCTAAATATGAACTCAGATAATAAAATCATGACCATGTGCTAATTACAACCATATCACACATTAGCTTTTAGGAGCACAACCTAGAGAATAAATAGAAATCAAGATGTTCAGGGATCAAAGAAGCCAACCTAATTGAGCATAGGAGAATGAGACCCACATTGAAAAGGAAGGAGTTCATTAGAGTGGCTCCCCACCTGTAACACAAGACCATTCAATCGACAAGCTATCAAACACTTCTGAAATTACAGATCATCATATAGATGATAAAGATTTAAAAAGGAAAGAAAAGAGGGCTTCCTCCACAAAATTTATTACTTCATGGGATGAATTGTAATGAAAACCAATCTCAGGCCCAGCATCATTGCCCCAGCTATGACTGCAAGCAGAAGATAAAAGCAAAAGAATGCAAATGCAACAGTACCAAGAAGACCTGGCAGAGTGGCAGAAAACATATTCAAATGTAAGATTACCAAGTAAAACGAGCAAAGAGCTAACAAAGAGACAAAAGAGTCCAAAAATTACCCCATATGTCATCCAACTTGATGAAGACCTCATTTAGAAAAGGAGAAAGAGGCGGGTCAATCAACAGATATATTATAATATGAGCAACCCATGCCACTGAAACAATCAACCTAATCAAACAAGCAAAAGAGGTCAACAAAACCTGATCAAAAAAATCAAAGAAAATTTCTCCATAATTCGTTCTTATTCTTCAACTTTCCCATGATAACATTTTCCTGTTTTATACCAACAGAATCATATCTATGCTTCAAAAAAGGGCTCTCCACTCCCCAGCTCTCTAGGATGTCAGTCACTATATGGTACTTATAGGAACTACTACTGTGTCCAATAGAATGCATGGAATGGAAAGCAGAGAAATTCTAAAAATAATAGAAGACATACAAAAAGCTCTCTGTAGTCACACAAGTGGCTGCACTTACCCTAAGATTCCCAACACAAGTTTTGCCAAGTAGCCAAGAACAGTCAAAGCCCAGGATGTCTCAGCCTGGAGATGACAGAGAACACTAATGGTAAAATTGTGTGAGAGACAAAGCATAATTCTACTTCAAAGTTAGTCAGGGAGCCCGAAATTATCACCTTCTCCCCTTGAGGATACACCTCTTCTAGCAGCTTTACATCTTCTTCCAGCTGAAGCAACTCCTGAAGTTCAAAAATGCATGAAATATGTCCAATGACCACAACAAGGATCCAAGGCAATTGACCAAACCATCAAATTGTTCATAACAGCTATTAGTCATACAATCAACCAACTTTTATTAAAATATTCAACTTGCACATGTTTCCAAAGGATTGAGAAGTTTCAGGACATTTAAGCAATCAAACTAAATTATAGACCAGAAACAAAAACAAATACTTGATTTACCACATCTTTTAATTCAAAAAATATAAAAACAGAATCAACTAAGAAGTTTTGTCCAAAAGCTGGTATTCTCAAAGCTAGAATAAAAAAACCACATACTTCTGAGAAAATAATAACACAAGTTCAAACCCTGCCTCCTTAAAAGTATGCTTAGCATGCATTGAACTCACTGTGCAACTATGAGAGAGAGAGAGAGAGAGTAGTTAAAAGCATGTAGTCCATGGCTTCTGAATTACCTTTTCTACTGTCTTAACATTTTTACGCCATTTTCTACCCTTGTTGCCACTTCTTTCCTCCTGATGGAGTACATCAGCTGCTTTTTTTAGTTCTCTTGCTTTTTTACCAAGCTCAGTTGCCTCCTGCAAGATATTGACAACTATCCATAAGCATCAGAGAATATATGCACCTTCCCTTAACTATTTAAGGTATGCAGTAGCACATAGCTACTTGGCATGCAAGGAAGAACCAACCTTAATATACTGTGAGCGAGTGATAACTGCCTTTGGACGCCGGATGAAAGAAAAGATAAGTCCCAACGGCAAACAAGCAATCCCAACACCACCAAAAATCTGAGAAAATAAGAGAAAATATTATACAGCATATTCTTGCATAAAGACAAGGCTGAAAGGAATTCACACAGGATTTTTTATAACAACGGAACATGGACTTCGGAGACTTCTATGTATTATGCATCCACCTATTTTCCTCATGGAACCTTTACCTATATTTCTCGCAAAGATACCAACTCTTTTAAACCATTGATCCTTGATGGAAAAATAAATTAGAACTACAGAACTCTCAGAATTTGATTCCATATTTTGGTAAAGAAAAGAATTTTCAATAGAATCAGAAGCAAAAAGTTTGCACAAATGACCATACCGCAAAGAGAACAGATCCAACAATTGTAGCTAGAGCAACCACATATTCTGGAAATGTGGCGCGCATTGTCCATGTTTTCTCTGAGGAAGCATTTGCAAGATATGCAGAGCACTGCAACCAGTAAATAAAAAAATGAGAGAGAAAAATGGAAACATAACAAGCAAAAGAATAAGTTTCAAAGTTCCTAACTTGCACTATTAAACTGCAATATGAGAAGTGAATACAGGAATAATAATATGCTTTAGTGACATGGGTAATCAACATTACAGAAACATAACCTCGCGTGCACCACTTCCAATACATGGTTGATTTCTAGAGAACTCCCACGTACTCGGAAAAGTAGTTGTGGTTGAAGAGAGATGCCTAACAGTGAAGTCAACCTTTCCAACAAGCCCTAATATAACCACAAAAGGTATAAAATCAATAGCATGGACATTACATCTAAATCCATCTAATTATGCAATACACAGAAACTTACACTCAACAACTAAGCATGCACAAACATTCCAAAATTGCCAGAAAAATCTCATTTAGCCCATATAAATCATCATTTACTAGTTAAATAGTCAGTCTTAAAAGGCAATGCAACAAGCATTTGTAACTGCATCGCATAAATTGGTGAGCTCCAAACAAATACCACATGAACCATTCTCTAGCTTAACATTTAAACACAAATCAATCGGATCATCCGGCAACATACATTTCCATTTTCTTAAATAAAAATAAAACTAGTATGCATTTAAAAAACTAATACCATATAAAATGCCGAGCACAAGACCACAAACAATTGCCGTCGTTATAACCCACAATAAAGCACTTTTAATCCTTTTAGCAACACTCCTGCAATCCAAAAAAATATAATAATAAGGATACAATAAAAATAAAATTCGATTAATAGTTAAATAATAATATAAAAAATGAAATGAAAAAACCTAATTAAAACACCTACTTGTCCTGATCGCCTTCGTAGTAAAACATCGCGAATGGAATGATGAAAAAAACAAGCACAGCATCAACAATGTATACAGCAATCCACAGATCCTTCATTGGCAAGGTAAGATTACAAGCGCCGTTATAAATCGCATGACGACACGCTTGCCGGTTCGCTACGTCTGCCGGTAACATCAAAATCGAGATAGCGGCAACGAAGAGGCCAAAAACGACAACGAATTTGGGGAAATAAGCTTGATTCTTGTCGTCAGGATGCTGGTAATTGACTAGAAGGTAGATATTGAACAAGCAAACGATTATGCATACGACTATAGCTACGACTACTAATGCTAAATTGAAATCTCCCATTTTTAAACGCTCTCCCGACTTGAAATCGAGGAAATTAGGGTTTCGTGATTTTCGGGAAATTTTTTTTGAAAGTTTTTCAGATCTAATTAGAAAGAAGGAGGTTTCTTTTTGGGGGTTTGACCCCGGCGAGATCGGTTGTGAATGGCGTGTGAGGGAAAAATCACGGTTTCGTCCTGCGAGAAATGGGTTAATGGCGGAGGGAGATGGGGTGTGTTAAGGTGGGTTTGGGGTTTCGCGACTTTTCCTAGTCTTGAACAGGCTGTCGAAACAAAGGGAGCTTTTTTTTATTTCGAATTTTTTTTATGCTTTTGACAGACAGATTTGTCCACTAACGGTTTGTTTTGGTGCTCCGCTGCGATGGAAGCGAGCTGACATACAACGAAACCGTATTTGGAATTTGACGCTGAATCGCTGATGGGTGATTATAGATAAGTAACCTGCGTTATGTAATTCTTTTTACTGTATTAAAAAAAATATCACATTAATATAAATATTTATTAAAAAAATATTTGAATTTATTCAATTTAATAATTTAAAAAATATATTCATGGAAGAAACTAAAAATGATAATTTTCTATCCTTCAGTTTATACAAAAACTAAATAAAATCTGTAATTTAGTTATGAAATCAAGATAACATCATAAAAATTAAATTAAATAAAATCATGAAATTCAATTCTCAAATTAACATAATATTAAAAAGCAAAAAAAAATTCCAAGTTGATGTTGGTGAGAGATATGATATCAGAATAATTTAATAGAAAAAAAATTTAAAAAAAATAAATATCAATTTCTAATAAATTTAATAATAAAAAATAAAATTAAAAATAACTAAAATCAACCCGATTTAACCTTTAAAATATGTGACATAAATTATAAGGTTAAATTACAACATAAAAGATAAACTTAAAAAAAATATCAAATTTTCAACCAACTAAAATAATTAAGGATAAAATTATAAAAAAAAATTAAAAATATCAAAAGGAAAAAAAATGTGTGTTTGAATATATATACGAAAAAATAAAGATTAAAATTAATAAAAAAATAAAATAAAACATAAAAGATGAAATTAAAAAATAATTTTAATTAAGAATAGAATAAAAAAAATAAAAATATTAATAAAAATAATGAGAATTAAATTTGATGTAAAAATTAAATATAAAATTAAAACAATTAATAAAAAATTTAAAATTAAATACATTATAATTAAAATAATAAAAACCTCAGTTCGCTCAACAAATAAATACTCAAACTTTTTTGTTTTTTTATTCTGCATGGCCAGCATATTTTTTTAGGAAGACAAGAAGGTAAGAAAGAGAGGAAAAAAGAATAACTAGAGTTCAACTGCAGAATAGCGAAAGATCATAATTATGACAAAAGTGTTATTACATCGAGAGCCAAGAAAATTTAATTTTGATTTTGAGGGACATTTAAGAAATTACATTGTGCCAAAAAAACAAAAACAAAAAGCCTAATAACCTAAACAAAATGTTTTTTTTTTTACTTTTGAAGGTAATTTAATAGTTATATTATGCAACAAAGATGTAAAAAGATTAATTAACCATATTCTTTCTCGTAATGATTAATGGTTCTATGGAAAAGATTTTCTTTTCCCTAAAATTAAGTTAAATGGATTTGTCCTTTAAAAACAAAATACTATTTTCATTTAGCCAATTCACAATATAGTGTAAGTGTGTGCATTGTGAAATGATGAGCACTCTTAGTTTATTTTTTAATTATATTTTTTAAAAAAAATTAATTAGTTTTGAAAAATTAGAAGGTAATAATTTATAAATTGATGTATGTAACTTCTCATCATTTGATTTGCATTGCTTTTATTTTTTTATGAGACAAATTATAAATAAGATAAAAAATTTATTTTATAAATCATATAGCAAAAGTTATGGATTGAATTTTTTAAACATTAATTTATAAGTTATTTCTAATTTTTTATAGAAATATATATTTAATTGATTCAAATAAGCGATTAACTTTTGGATCAAAATGTTTTTTACGGACAAAAATAGACACTTCAAGAACTATGTGTGTATATTGTTAATTTAGCAAACAATAGTGGAAAAGAGGCTTGAAGCATTTTGCCAAACAAATTTCTAAATACTTTTTTATTTAGAGTGATGTCATGTCTTGACAAAATTTCATAAAAATACAGGTGACTTATTAAATAAATAATTCACTATCACCACTCATATTAGTATCATTGTCCAATATATAGATCCATAGTTTAAAATAAAAATTATTGATTTCATTGGTATATAAGCTATATTTTTATGGATATATAAATTATCAACAAATTTTTTTATAAAAAATTTGTGGTTGTCGAGTTTCTCATCAGAGATTTTAAGTTTATCTATAATTCATTCGATAAAGTTATTCATTAATGAAAACACTAATGAAATATTCACGCAAAAAAGATTTTCAAACCATTTTTTTGTTGGCTAATATATCAGTAAATATTATCGATGAATCACTAACGAGCTACCTATTGGCTAATATTATCACTGACAAATTCCCTAACATAATAACCGACATACCAATTATATCAATGAATTCGTCAAGTTATATCAAAATAATTCATAACTCTCTATAATTCTTCAAGAAAAATTGGTCTATATTACCAACAAAATCATTAATAAAAAATTTATGTATATCAATATTACATTAATTGTTTTTAAATACATGCTTATTTAGATCAAACAATTTATATTAAATAAGTTAATTTAATTAAAGAACACATTTTAAAATATTAATGTAATTTTAAAATCAATTACAAATGTCTTAAAACATTAGAAAGAAGCTAGAGTTACAGGTGGAGATGAAGAAGGAAAATCTCTTTGAGGTCCATAAATGAGGGGATAATAAGTCAACAAGTATCTCATCATCTACTCTCATTGCTTCGTACTTTGTTATTCATACTACACCTTTAGTTCAGCCTTGGATTGGCCTTCACCATAATAATTTGTTCTTGAACTAACTCTGGAATGGTTAGTGATTGTTGCCTCCGGTTGAAGTATAGGTTCACTATGATCAAAATACTATAGTCTACCCTTATATTTTAGGTCATAGTCATATCGAGTCCATTGGTCACTTTAGCATCCAATCACAACTTTAAATTGTATTTTGGATGGATTAAAGGTTTCCTTTCATGTTTGGCATGCATGCTAGTATTACATGTTTCATTCATTAAGAAAAACATCAAGTCAAAGATGTTGACAAAAAAAATAGTCCAAAATATATTTAAAAGATTTCAAAGTTTACTTATAACAAGCATCTTGATTGGATTGTTTATGAATTGTTGCACCCTTTTATCTCTATCCTCTTTTTGTATATGTGTTTCCAAATATAACTCCATCATAATTGACTTGCGTCTAAATTGTGTAGCCTGAAAAATAAATTATTAGTTAAATATTGTCACAAATAATCACTAATATTTAAAGAAAAAATACTTAAAAATAAAATATGGTCTTACCAGACATTCTGCATGGTTAATAAAATGATGTGATCCGCTAATATACTTGTTAATAGAACCATGTGTCTTCTTGTTTATATTCTTGGACCCACTCTATTACCACCTTCTAAAACTATATGATGTCAACAACTCTAAATATCTCTCTCAATTACTCTTAGGGATGTGAGGAGGTCTAAAATTCTTTCACATATTAAAGTCATTCAACTCGGCTTTACTCTTAGCATATGAATGTGTTTCGTATCAAATATCACATACCTAGTTCAAAAATTCATTAAACAAAAAAATATGATGAAAAAAAGTATAATCTTACAAAGAATATATTTTTAACATGTTACAACTTGCTTAATTGCATTGTGATTTTCTCAAACATCATTCGTCACACCCTAAAGTTTCCCTTATCCCACCAGATTTTTTTTTTACAATTTTTTTGTATAATAATTAATTTTTAAATTTATAAAATACATATATTCACTAAAAATATTGATTATTTATCTATTCATCTTAATCTTCTCTCACCAAGCCTCAACCATATGCATCAATTCAAGATGAGCTCTATGTTGGCTTTATTAAAACAAAGACACTTCTATTAACAGTTTTCATTATAGATGTTATCGTAAAGGTAACTTTCATACTTTTGAACCTGAAAATCAATTAATAAACAAAAATATATATATAAACACTTAATCAATTCATTGATGTTATCTTCGAGAAAAACTTTTTTTAAAATGATGTGATCAGGCTTTCATTCTACTATAAGCTTGTCAGATAAAGGATCTCTAGTAAATAAAATGTCAGATCTATGACTCATACTCAACAAGCTTGCATTAGTGGCAGGTGCAACAAGTGTCTTTTCATGATCGACACCAGGCTTAACAACACTATTATTTGAAGAAGTTGAAGCGCCCATTCTCAACACTGAACTTTTTCTTAGCATCTAAATAATATAAGTAAAACCTATAAAAACAAGAAAATAAATAAAGAAACATATTCAATTCTTAATCTACAGTTTATAGGTGTTTATATTAGTGCATTTATTTATTTTTAACAAAAATTTGCCAGCACCTCTCATACAATATCTTCCTTACTTTATTTATTTTTTTAATCAGGGAACCATATTCTCAAACCAAATTATCATCCATAAGCATAAGTATCACTATTTTTATAAAACCCACTTCATAATCATAAATAAAAACATAAATAATTAGAATGACAACATAAAAATCAGTCATCCATGATCTAATAAATATGAATATAGCACTTAAAACAAACATTCTAAGTTAAACAAACAAGAAAAAACAATGAATCTAAAAAGAAAAAATGAAATATCAAGATTGAACCTTAAATGATAGGGAGAGAGAGAGTCATTGTTGTCGGAATAAAAAGAGAGGAGAGAGAAGAGAGGGGAGAGGAAATGAAAATTTTAAGGTAAATAGGGGCAAAATGAGGGATTGTCTAATATCTATGAGTTTTAATTCACCTATAAAAATTTCCAATGGAAAATCCATTAGGGATTTCACAAGTCATTGAATTATTGATTATCTTATCGATGAAAATTTTTAAATTCATTAGTAGGTTCATCGGTAATTTCAATAATTTTTATTTTTTTTAAAACCCCTTAAATTTACCAACCTATTTTCGTCCATTTATAATTTCACCGGTCAGTCTTAATTTCATGAATTTCTTCCACAACTCTTTATAATACTTTGACTATTTTACATTTGTTAATGTGAGTCCATTAGTGATTTACAATTATAGTAATTACCAATAAAATCATGGATAATTATTTTATGATTTTTAATTATTTTTAAATCTCATTGGTGATTCCATCGAAAACTTAAATAATTTATATATATATATAAGTTATAATCGTTTATCCACCCTAATTATGCAGCAACAATCACATTTAACAATAACTCATTAAAACCATAACAATAAATGTTTGATAAATGTAAAAAAAAACATAATGTTTTAAATCAATTACACAATGATGTCTTACACATAAAATCAATTCAAATCCTTTTTTATCTAAATCCTTATCATTTTTATCATCTTTATATCCATCACCATCATCTTCTTCGTTATATTAAAGTTGGACGATCTATTCTACATCATTAACTTTTATATGTTTAGTAGTATTCAATATATCATTTAACTCGTCAATATCAACATAAAGATAGGTATTCTCAATGACATAAAAATTTAAATTTTCTTTCATATGCAAGAAAATCATTTATAGTCCATAATAAAGATATTTTCATTTGAAAATTTTATTTTTTAAGAGATCATACATCAAAGCCTTGAATGACTATAATTTATTCAATTTATCAATCAACAGTTAAAGATAAACATCTATATTCTTACTTGAAGTGTAAGAATTGGATATGACTATAGATAAAAACATGAATTTAACCTCATAAATATCCTTGAAGACAAGTTTTAAATTTTTGGTTTGACTAACCTACAAGAATTGAGTGCAATAAATGACCTATATGGATCGAACCTATTAGTACATAAACTAAGATGTATATTTTGTGGTTTCATTGAAAACTAATAATGCATTCTATTAAACTAGTTCTAAGCTTTATTATTGAAAGAGAGCCCAATGACTCCATCTATCACATCATGTGAATGATATCATGTCATATAGTTGATTATCTTTGAAGAAATAAATAACCTTTACAGTTTAAGAATGAATGGAAAAAATCTTAATTTTTTATATGCAACATGTGTTTTTCCTCCACCAGTATTGAGTTTATACTAAGCATGCCTACAACGTTTACACTCGGTTAAATTTGCATCTTCACCATAGTAAAAATATGAAAACGTTTAGGCACATATCAATTTTTTTAGTATTCTAGGTCAAGGGGTTTCATCATGGATTTTATACCATGAAAGTTTCTTTTCAGCCTATTCCTTTCCAGTAAAATGTTTTTTACCCATTCAATGATGTTATTATAACAAACCTTACTCAAATCATAATCTAACTTAATGGTAAACACTCATGCAATGACTAATAATTTACTATGACTTGTGTATTCATCTCATAATGGTATGTCACTACTAATATTGTACCAACTTTTTTTTTAAAAAAAAGATATTTGATATTTTATTCTTAAAGCGAAAATATCTTGTTTAAAAAGTCATCACCTAGTATTATGGTCATCAAGATCCCTAACTAGTCAAAATAGATTATATAATACGAGACTAGTTACGCAAAAAAAAGAATATTATCACCCTTAAAGTGTCTCACCTAAGATATGTTGTATTATTGATTTTGTCTTAAAATTGCTAAGGATTTATTATGCTATGTTATCAATAGTCTAGTTATAATATTTATAACTCTGATTTCAGTAAATATTTTATCTAAAAATATTTCAAATTCTAGCATTGGTAAGTATTGCATGAAAACAATGGATGATATTCATGACTTTAGCATCAATAAATGTTAGGCTAGTATGTCTTTTTCTAATTATAATGCTAATGTTCATAACTCTAGCATTTGTGAATATTAAAAGAGTATTCCTAGTTATTGCATTGATAAATACAAATATTCACGATTCTAGCATTAGTGAACATTGCAGATGATATTTTTAATTTTAGTGTTGACAAAAATGAAATTTTCAATTTTAGTGTTGATTGATATCAATCAAAATAGGTAATCTTGACTTCGATATTAGTGAATAGAACTTTCTTTTATTAAAAAATTATTTTTTCTTGAAAATTTTGTAATTGTGCTATTATTTGTATTGTTCAAGGCAATGACTTGCTATAAGTCCTTTTACTTTAAATATCAGTAACAAACATTATTTTATTTTAGAAAGACAATGTTGATAGTTTTATTATTTTGAAAATTTAGGTATGTTAGACCAATGGATTTTACTTTTTTAGTTTATACTAAGTCTTAATAGACTTAATAAACTCATTATTAAATCCAAATATACATGCAAAACATTTATTTTATTTTTCATTTTATGTGAAAATGCTAAAATAAAATAATTTATGAAATGCTAAAATATATAAGAAAATATTTTTGGCTTGCTTTTTAAATGACAATAAAAACATTTTGTTGTTGTTAAATGCAAAAATAAATCAAACATGGTCCTAAAAAGAATTAATTAATTGTTAATGGCATTAAGATTGAAATTAGAACAATAAAAAAAACCAACCTCATACTTGTTAAAGTGATGAAAGCTTGGTAACTTAGATATTAGATAACATAGTAAACTTCTTTACTAGTCTCACTCTAGAACACCTTGAGTATCTGATCTTAGTGACAAATAGCTTACAATCTTTTATGGATAAAAGTGTAGGCTTGAGAAAAGGTTGAGCTGATTTAAAGGCTAATATTGGTGTTAAATGTGTAGGAAATGACATTTGAAGGATGGATGAAGTCCAAATGTAAACTACTTGGATAATTTGGAACATAGGAGCTCTAACTGTTTTAGGTTTAAAGTATGACAGGATAACTTTTTCAGTGTTTAAATAATGAGAATTTTAAGTGTTAATGTCTAATAGGTATGGAGAATTTTAAAAGATGAGCTTCTGGAGGTTAAAGGCTGATGATGGCTTTTAAGGTTTTGGAATTTTCTAACTAGTATTTTTTGCTCAATGCATGTTAATAGTGGCTCCCCCTCTCCCGAGCTGCCTATATTTGGTTTTATAGGACAACATGGGATCATGTCCAAAAAATTCACCCCCTCCATCTAATCTTTTTTATCTTTTTTTCTAAGAGGTAATGAGACCATTTAAATGTAGATAACAACAACTTAATCCTATTTCATATTTGGTGAAAAGAGGACACCAACAATCCTTTTATTTTTGGACTATGGAAGTTGGGTTTTTGTTTTGTAAATGGAGCATCATAAGGGAGAAAGAAATGGTATACATCTTATGAGACTTGAATGAGGTAACCTGGTATGATGTGGGGAAGATTTGGAGCGTTTAGAGGGGAAGGTTGAGATGAACCATGGTTAAGAAAATTTAAGAAAAACAAGAAACATTTGGTTGCACTAATTAAATCAATCCAAAGTTTAATTAAAGTCCCTATACTTATTAATTCTTCTAATTTTATCTAAAAAGACTTTCAAACTATATTTTTCCTTTTATTTTATCCTATGATTAAGTCAATAAAGCCCTTTTAAAGTTCAGTTAGGTCTCTAACTTCTCTAATGCTTGTTGTTGCCCCCATCTTCAACTTTCTTCTTAGTTAATCCTTATTTGTCAAAATCTGAAAGCCAAACTTTGCAATATTATCCATTGTAGTCCTCAAACCTCCAATTTATATAGTCTTAACCATATTGTTAGTCTATTTTTCTAAAATTCCTTAACAAGGCTCCATATTATCTATCCATATAATATTCTAACCTGTTGTGAATTAAATGCATACATGATTATGATGCAAAACATTTTTTTATTACTTTTTTTTTGTTTTTTTATTTTAAAAAAATATTTTCTACATGAAAAATAAAAAACTTTAGGAGAACCTAAAATTACATCTATATTTGGTACACGTAAATCTTCACCTAAGTTACTATGATTCATTTTCATTGCATCCATCACTATAATCTTACAATTATTACTATTATCATCTACAATTCTATATATGTTACTAGAACTAGATGTTGAGCCAACAATCCTTTTTAACATGGTCTCATAATGAATATAGGGTTTTCTATGTACAAACTAACACAAATATTTATATATAAACTTTTTTTTTTAGAAAATGCATAACAACATCTAATTGATTAAACTTTTTGTTTTGACACTTTACATATGGTAATCTTATTCCACCTCCTCTAATATTTTTTGGATTTGAAAGTATGAACCCCTTTATAATAATCTTTCTTATATAACCCTAGGATGAATCTTGATACATAAAAAACAATCATCTATTACATATAAAATATATATAGAATATTGATAACAATATTTATCAATAATATAATCATTAATTCAAAATTTAACTTTGATAATTAAAAATAAATTCACAATCTAATAATCAATTATCATTTGTACAAAACTTCAATATTGCTTTAAAATGTGAACTAAGAAAATTAAATTAATAGCAAGTAATGGTTACCCAATGAATTATCTATTATTTGTTCAATTCAAACATATTTAGTCTAAATTAATATCATTTAATGTTATCAATTTCACATTTAATTAAATTTCCCAAAATTTCCAACTTAAAAATAAATTTGACAAGATATGATTGATACTCATCAAATAACTCATCATTTCTTCTAGAATAACACACCCAAGTTACAAAACATAACTCAATTTCATAAAATTGTAAACAAATTATTTTTTTCAAATTCAAACAAACCATAACATACAAATTATATTTTAATACAACAAAATTCTCTATGAAAAGGCTATAAAATACTTAAATATACATAGAAAACTATCCTTTTCAATTGGTTGAATGATCAATCTTGGAAACCATTGATTGTATCAAAAAATTATCTCAGCCTAATAACTTAAGTTATTAGATGAGATTCCAAGATATAATTTATATTATTTTATAACACGTCCCCTCAAGTGAAAACCCTTTAAGTTTGAAACTTGCATAAGTCCACACTACCTTATACTTGTTTTTTATCAAATAAATAAAAATGATAAAATTCAAACTTGTGATCACTTGATCATTAAGAATCTGATACCATATCAAAAAATCATCTCAACCTAATAGCTTAAGTTATTAGATGGTATTTCAAGATATGATTTAAATTATTTTCTAACAGTTTGTAACGACACCTTAAAAGATATTTAAGATTCCATGAAAAAAGTACTAAGAAACAACTAAAGCAAAGAGATAGCAGCTTTAAGCACTTTGAATATAATTCAAATTACTTGGGATGAATATGAGAGAGTCGATTACATATAATTTTTATGAACGATGCTAATTTTTAATAAGATACAAATCCATGACGATAAAATGGAGGATAGCATCATAATTGGAAAAAAAAAGATTATTGACACCAAAATTTATTTAATTATTTGTTTAATAGATGAATTTGAAGATATTGATGAACTCTTTTTTGATAAATTGTAAAGTTTCTTGCTAATTCATAAGAAAAAAAAATCAACAAGATAATTAGAAATACACTTTATAAGTTTCATCTAATAATCACTTTACTACCTGAAATAGAAATAGAGGTGGTCAAGGAAGAGAAAAGAGCAACAAGCAACAATAATTGTAGATTTTCGCATAAAAAATTTAGAGATAATTAGTCTTTCAATTTTCAAAAAAGTATAACAATTATTTAATTTTTTTACAAGTAAAAGTCAATGAAAAAAACAAAAGTATAGATAATACAGGTATGTCACATGTATAGATATTACAATTGAGAATGCCAAACTAATTACATTAGAAAGAGCAATAAAAAAAATATAATTTTGCAGGAAAAAAAGAGATAAAAAATATCTTTAATAATAACTTGTCATATGAATAAGAAAAATCATCTAAATTTATAGAACATAAACACCGGTTATAACAATCACTTGTGAAGATAAACTCTCCTTCAATGTAGATGAAACTCATCAATATTTTATGAAATTTTATGATGAGTCTAAAAATTTTGATCGCATGAAAAGGAATGGTAACAATTCAAATCAAGAAGAATATTGTTTATGCTATCTCTGATTTTTTTTTTCTAAATTGAAAACAAGCATTGATTAACCTCGAGATAAGAAATATGGTCATATAAAAAAATAGTATATATAGAATTGAAGATAACAAATTAGATTTAATTGCTAAAGTTAATATGATGACCGTATTGATTATTTTCACTGTGTTCTTAAAATATTATTTATTTTTGTTTTTGGTGGATTAAAATGGGAATTATGATTATAAGATTTTGTATTTTAATTTTGATAAATTAAAAATTCCACATAAAAAAAATATAGTGATGTATCTTTCTCAAATTACAATTTCTACTGAAGTTTATTAAGAATGTTTGAGTGCATAGAATTAACAGTAAGGATTAATTTAACTTTATCATATTTTCAATGTGAATACCAGGCACATAATTCCAAATCTGCTTCTGTGTTGTTTCATTCTATCTAGCTATGTTAATTAATCACAAACAACATTCACTAAGCCTTCAGAATAACACACATAATACCTGTCTGAAGGAACTTGGCTTGCCATTCTATTGAAAAAGGGCACCATTTTTTTCCCTAGCAACACAGTATATGATGCAAAAGAAAATGTCAGGCCTGTGGCATCCATGCATGATTCTGACTTCTCTAAGCATTGGTCTTGACGATTTGTGTTAAATCTTAAGCCTTCTTCGTACCATGTACCATCCTTTCTTGCAGATACCGATAATTTTCCATCCCTCTTGGATTTGACTCTTGGATTCAACAGCTCTTGCCTTTGCCTGCATTTCAACATCCCCCATTTGAATTCTGCAATGATGTTTAATGAAATTGTAAAGAAAAAGAAGGAGTGTTTTCTGATCTTTTACATCCTGACCTTCTATTTATATATTGATAAGAGATCCACTTTGTACTTTACTAGATTCAGTAGATGGTTCATAATTAGTTTTGAAGGTCTGGTTGTCTCTCCCTCCCTTTTCAGTGGTTGTTTCAGCTATTTTGAGACACATGCATGAAGATAATTTCTTCATTTACGTTGTCATTTTTCCTTAGTGAATAATTTCATTTTTTTTCTAATATTTTGTGTGTGTTAATGGGAGCAAAGGAGAAGCATCTAATTGTCTTTTGTTAGTTAAAGATTCCAATTGTTAAAAAAACTAGGATGGAATTAATAGAGCACCAACGGGTCAAGAAAAAAAAATTTAATTGAGATTAAGGAATGACATTAAAAAAAATATTTTGATTCTATTAAAAAAATATTAGAATTTAATAATTTATCCAATTTTTTAGAGGTTTGCCCTCAATCCCTCACTTTGTTATGGAAACAAGATTAAATTGCTCTTGACAGCAAGAGCAGTAATTACTTTCCAGTTTATATAAAAAATTAAAAGGAAAAAAAATATGGAATTCTTGAAATGAGCAACTATGAAGGGCTATACATGGTCAATGGTTAATGAACGTACAAAGTCTTGAGTGACCACAACAAAGGTAAGAGGCTAAGGTGATAGATTTCCAAACCTTAAGGTTCTATGAATTTATTTTGCTCTTTGTTTGATAGGTAAATTATGTAAGATAATCCACACGATAAAATTACAAAATTATTGAGAATTTTGAAAATATTATAATTTTTTATTTAAAATATCCTTAGTATTTTAAAATTTTCCTTAATGTTTTATATCTGTTTTTTAAACCAATAGTCATTATTTCTATGTATAATCATGATATATGCTTTAAAATTTTCTATCATTACCATAGTGTTATTAGATAATTTTTCTCTTTATCACTATTTTTATTGGATTCATTATTAGCGTACTAAATATCAATTATGTCTTTCTAAATATATTTCTATTTACTTTTGATATTGTTAATGTAGAGTGCTTCCATTTCACTCTTCAATGAGATTTTTATCAATTGCTTAGTTATATTTCCATGACTAGCAAGCAAGTTTTCGAACTCAACTAGTGACGATAGTGATGATTGAAAAGCCATCCTTGTAATGTAATAATAAAACTTTGATATTTGATTTTTAAACTATGAATAATTATTCTTTTCATCATGGTTTCTCAAATAGCTGCATTATGTTCTAATTTACAAATCTCATAGCATGTTGATTTTGTTTTATTAAAATACTAAGAAATGATTATATTTTATTATGTCATCGACTACAACTCATTCCCAAAGAATTATTATTTGACATCATTCTTTTATGAGAAAAGACTAGCAAGGATGTTCCATATTTCTATGGGCAATATAGATCCCCAAATATGCCCCATCATCTCTTCTTTAATTGTGATATTTTAAGCAAACATTACTTTGTTAACTTTAATCTCTTACTTACACAAACCTTCATTCATATATCTAGTTATTTTTATGTCTTTAATATCATTGACTATCTCCTATAGGTCATGGCCATGCATATAAGACATCATGCATGTTAACTAGGTACTGTAATTTTAATTGTTAAGCTTCTTAATCCCTCAAACAATGTAAAGATCTCTCATGTCCGCTTCTGTATGCTATGAAAGAATTCCTTTTTAACTGTAACTTAAGAATATGTTATCGCTAACATAAATGTGCTGAGTTGTTTAGAAAGCTACTAAATTATTTGGAAGCCACTTCTTAAATTAATACTTTATTTTTCACTCTATAGTTAATAAATAATGAAATTCAACTACAAAAACTATTGTTACTAAGCTACCAACATGTAATAAATAGCGATAATTAATGCTATCTAGAATGTGATTTATTGTTGTAATTTTAAGGATAATAATATGTGAGGCTCGGTTGCAAATTGTTGGTCTTTTTCTTTTAAAAAATAAACTACTATTGTATTAGTTTTCTTTACAACATATAGTATTGCTATGTCTTATGTTGTCAAAGGTGTCATTGCTTTGCTTGTGCCTTTTATTTTATTCTATTTTCTTTGTTGAGATTGCTTCTTCTTTTTTAATCTATTGGCTCTGATATCAAGTCTTAAACAAAATTTATATAGGTTTTGCTCTAACAAAAACATATCTACTATTGTTTTCTCTTATTATTATTATTCTTATGTATATTCTGAATGTTTAAGGTGGTTTTATATACAAAGACTTACAAATCCTACAAAGCTAATATTTATATCCTTATTTAACTAAGAAAAGAATTAATCAACTAATTATCTCCTAACTACACTAAAACTCTAATAAATCATTTAATCATTCATTTTTTAATGCTGGAGAGTTGTAACAATATTAAATTCTTAAAAATTATAAATCTTATGAACCAAAAACTCTAGCTGATGTTGAATTCTAAAATGATTTTGCTAGTAATAAAAGGTACATGATTAAGGCATATTTGTATTAGGTTATGTAAATATTTGGACTACAGTAGACATTGGAGTAGCTTCTTGTAATGTAATTTTTTAGAGCTATTCATCTATTTATCGATACAATTATTAGTTTTAATCATTCAATTATTGCAATTATCTATTTGCATGTATGCCCACGATTATTTTTCTAAAATAATATAGTATTAAGTGAGTATATGGTAACTAATGAAGTCGTGAAAAGACTTCAAATAAAATGTGGGCTTTTCTTGGTTATGTCCTAGGCTGGTGGGGTACTGACCTTTGTTGTTTCTGAAAAATCCGGTCCTCATGCAAATAGAGGACACTCAACATAGAAAGTTCTGCACTGGTGCTTGCACAGAGAACCCTCGGGTGCCAGGAGACTAGCGTTGCCATTGGCATAGAAAGAGGGCGCAACTCTGCGTAAAAAATTCATGCGTGCGAAATGGTGTTTGCATAGAGAACAAAAATACATAATGATATGTGTCACACAACCTAGTTTGGCAATGAAGAAAAAAAAGGGAGAAAAAGAAAAGAAAAGAAAAGAAAAGAGAGAAAATAAGGAGAAAGAGTAGAGAGAAAATAAA
The DNA here is from genome assembly GCA_015708895.1 of Populus ilicifolia. Lineage (NCBI taxonomy): Eukaryota > Viridiplantae > Streptophyta > Magnoliopsida > Malpighiales > Salicaceae > Populus > Populus ilicifolia. Next base: position 692,705 of record SRLM01000155.1, on the reverse strand, counting down.
ATAGAGATCGAATGGTCATGATTCTTTAAAAAAAAACAATAAAATTTAAAACTAATGACATTGTTATTGGACACATATAATTTACTATTTATCACAATAGTGTAATTACAATTTTTTCTTTTCCAAAAAAATCAATGGCCTTATTATTAAGAATATTTTGATATATTTATAGGGCTTATTAGTCATTAAAATATTAACTAAAAATATAAATTTCTTTCTAATTTGTTTTAGCATAATAACCTAACTATCCGCCATCCTCTAAGTCCAAATCTTTAACGTTTATAGAGAGGGGTTTTTTTTATTTTTTTATTTTTTTAATTTAACCCTCCAATAAAAACGTGTAATTCCCTCTAATTTATTTTTTATTTTAATTATCATCCTTATTCTTTTTATTATTATTTTTTTAATTTTAGATTTTTTACGTGATTGAATTTTTTTCTCCTTCTAGTTTAATAACTTGAATCATATGTTTGAAAAGTTAACAAGATTTGATATTTTTTTTAGTTTTTTAATTTTATGGTTCGATATTTTTTTTTAAAAAATTGTTTTTATGATTTTCTTTAATTTTTTTTCAATTGGATTATCTCGATTTCATAACTTGGAATGTAAGTCTAGTACGTTAACCTAAGTTGGTTTATCTATTATTACTCAGTTACATGTTTATCATACTAATTTAGGTTGATTTATGCTATTTTTTATTATTTTTATCTAATTTTATCATTTCATGTTTAATTAGTTGAAAATTAAATATATTGATTTTTCTCATGAAAAATAGTTTTTTTTTCTAAATTGTTGTAATTTTTTTATTTTTTCATCATGTGATTGAAATAAAATATGATTATTGAACGGATTGATACCATAACCTTAATTATTATTATTTTTAACACACTTTCTCCTTCTAAACATACTTTTTAACTCGTGTAGCAGTGCACTATAAGTAAAAATTGTCAATAAATTATTCATGTTTTTTTTCTTTTTTTCTTTCTTTTTAAGCCCCCCGATATCTATGAAGATCCAGTAATGCTTCATTAATTGATCATTGTTTTCAGTTAACCCAAAAAAAAAAAAAGGTTTTCTGCTTCCTGATTGAGCAGTGGACTCCAACAGTACACCTCAAGAACCGGCACAGGAGTAAGCCAATACCCACCCACCACGTAACCACCCTCTCTTCACTTCCCAAACCCTTCTGATTGGTCCACATAACACATCCTTGAAAGAGAAAAACACAACATCAGAACACAAAATTAAAAAGCCCCATATAACCGCCAGAATTCACATCTACCAGTCTTTCTTAGAAACGGAAGACTGATTGGTGAGTCAGTTCCAGTAACTCACCATCACCATCAACTCTCATGGATTCCCCTCTTCAAATTCTCGAAGGTTTGCTCCAATTTCTAGGGTTAGCTTAGGGCTTCCAATTTTTCTCCAATTAACCATCTTTTCTTTCCCTCTTTTCTTCTTAGAATGGCACAGCCGAATCAAATTTCTGTTTCTTCTAGGGATCATTCCGCTGCTGCTTCATCATCATCTTCAAATCACACTTCTTTTCCAGTCCACGAAGAACATGATCATGATCAACGGTTACTTCAACTCGAATTTAGACAGCCAGAGATAGAGCAGCAGCAGCAGCAGGAATACATTGACATTTCTAATCGAGGGAATTATTTCGGGTTTAATGATGTAGCTTCTGTTAGAGATGACACGTGTTCTTGTGTCGTCGTGGTTCTCACGTTCTGGTTCTTCGGTTTGTATTTATTTAGCAATTAAAGTTTCTCTAGAATTACTTCTGTTTATTTTTTTCCCCTAATTTTGATTGTCAAAGACTAGATTAAACTTTATAGGTTTTTAGTGTTAAATGCGGTTGTTGGTTTTAATTTCTGATAATTAATTGTTTCTTTGACAGTGTCGATGACTATGATTTTGGGGGTATATGGTTCTGTGAGGCTAACCCTAGGACCGAAATGCTCGGTTCTTTTACAACCTACTCCCATATTTGTGCAGTCTATAAAGGTAAATTCTTGATTTTATTTGTAGTTATTGAAGTTGCACCGACGAATGGTTTGGATGCTTCTTGTTATGGATTTAAGAGAGGGTCTTGAACTTGATTTGGTATTTTGTTGTAATTTTGATAGATTTCGGTTGGTTTTCTCTAGGTGGAACAGTTATATGATACTAATCCGGGGCTGATACTATATGGGCTATATACATCTCCTCCGCTTGATGTTGTTGAGACTTGGAATAGAACTCTTAATTTCTCTGTTTCGCCTGATTCTCACAAGGCAAGTGTTGTTTTATGGGAAATGGTGTCATGCTTTGAATTGGTTTTGGTTCTGGTGGGTATTCTTATGCATATTTTGCTTTTGTTCTCTAGGACTTCATGTATTTTCTGAATGAGGGGTCTCGAATAAATATTTCATACAGAGTGAACTCCCCGATCTCCTCCGTTTTCCTTATAATTGCACAAGGTATACTTAGGAACTGTCTAGTTTATATGTTTCATGTTTTTTCTGGAAGTCATATATGCTTGCTTCTAGGTATGTAAATCTAGTAAGTCCATGAATTGAGAATTAGTTATCTTGCTTTGTTGGCTATAAAATTGGTTTTTGAGTTTTTTTTCCATGTGATTCTGGATCTGGAAAAATTGCAGGGAGTGAAAGCCTTTCTCAATGGCTTGAGAATCCAACTCGTCCAAACTCCACTTTATCATGGAATGTCATTCAAGGTAGATAGGTGTTGAGATTTTGATGTTTTCTTCATACAAGTACGTTAACTGATATGCATTTTATTTTTTTCTCACAGGAAGTGGTTTTGTCCAGCAGAGTATATTCACATCTGCAAGCTACTATGTTGCAGTGGGTAACTTGAACTCAGAGGAAGTTGAGGTAAGTTTGTTGAGTAGCGACCTGTATTTGTATCATCAATTGATCTCCTGTTCTAGGAATGTTTTACTAGCAATTAATAAAGATATAATCCAAGAATATCTTATTGTTTCTATTACCAACGACAGATAGAACGTCCTTTGTTAGTGTAGTTCTTTGGCTTCCTAGACATGATATTTAGTATCATTGATGAACAAAAAGACATGAACTAAATTTTAGGACCGCACGCCTCTTGTTGTTTCATGTATTAGAGTTGCTGAAATATTTTCCACTGAACAACACGTAGATAACCTCATACACCTTATCATTGTGATATTTCTACCTTGGCTAATAAGTACAGAATATGAAAATTTTCTTGTGCAGCTGGTGCTTAAACCATATAGATTTTTCATTTGATTCACTAACAAAAGAATATGAGAATCTACATGATCCGTATTTAGCTAATTTTACCTTTTGATACATGAATTATGCCACAAACAGTGAAAGAGTAGCTTATTTTTCTTTGCAATTGTTTTGCATCTCTTGACAAGATGCTGCAATACATTTTTCCTGTTCTATTTTATGCTGCCTGTCTACAATCTTTCAACATGGAAAGATTGGAGTGCATTCATATTCTTATACTTCTCAACCTAAGTTGAAACTCAATGAAAGGACTAACTTTTTTTCGCAAAACATGAAAAGTAGTTTGTGGTTTTGGTCATTGGCACTTAGTGACAATTTTTTCTTCTTTTCTTTTCCTACAAGTGGTTTTCTTTGTTCCTTTAGTTTGGAGTATGGGTTATATCTTCCACCAATACAATTTTCCTGTTCTATTTTATGCTGTCTGTCTACAATCTCTCTACGTTGAAATATTGGAGTGCATTCATATTCTTATTCATGAAAAATAGTTTGTGGTTTTAGCCATTGGCATTTTAGTGACAGGTTTTTTTTTTCTTTTCTTACAAGTGGTTTTCTTTGTTCCTTTAGCTTGGCAACAGCATGCCAAAAACTTGTCTTACTAAACTAACAACTCTTTCATGCCACATTATCGACCATCTAATGGTGTTAAGCTTCTGCTAGTGGAGCAAACCACATGACTCTAGTGAAAATAAACAATAATCTGAGACTGAGGGACCATTATGCAAACAAGCTGAAACCACAAGTCACTTATTACATTATCCTAATTTCTAGAGTTGATACGGTGATGATAGATGAAGATCATTTGATTTTATATTTTTCATATTCGTTATTTATTTTAGATTTCAATCCATGCTTGTTTCATGTTCAAGGCACGTTAATGCAGTTTCTCCATAGGCCCAGAACATCTTAAGATATATATTCAAATCTCAAAAAACATTTGGTCCAATTTCCTGTATGTGCAATATAATAGGAGTGAAATATCTTTGTGTTCATCTTGTTACTTCACAATCTTGTTTTTAGCTTGTGTTGATTTTGAAGTGTTCCTGTGCCCTTCCTGGATGGCTGTTTGTGCTATTTACTTTTGTGTCTTTTCTTAAACAGGTCCAATTAACCCTGAGAGTAAGATCTTTCATGTACAATACCACTGAAGCTTACTACAAGTGTACTTTTACTGATAGCAAGTGTAGTTTGAGCATTTTGTTTCCCAACGGAAATGCTGGTGTCTTAAACTCTCTTGGTCCAGAAGAGGTAAAGCTCTAGATCCTCATTCTCACTCCTCTGTTTAAATATAAGGTCATCATATGAACTTAAGAACTATGTTGAATGGAAGAGGAAAGAAGATTTTTTAAAAGCACCTGTAAATGTTACTCTGGTGATTCCATATCTTTGAAAGCCAGCTGATTGGTAATCTTACGGTATTGTGATTGTAGACTCATGAGGACTACTAGAGAAAGGATCATCATCAAATATTCTTTAGAACAGAAGATTCTCAACCTTTATTATCCCTGTTTTTTTTTTTTTTTTTGCCTTTTCTTTTTTTCCCAGGGTTCATACAGTGAAGAGTGGAATGTCAAAGTCTCCTATGGGCCAAGATGGGCCACATATATTCTTGGCATAGGTATGCTCATCTGTTTCTTCTTTTTACTTTGACTTGTGGATATCTTATGTTTACTTGTTTTTCTGCCTGTAGGTGGAATGACTGTTATCATGATGGCGGCTTTCAACTTCTTGAACAAGTTTCAATGTGGTCATGAAGATGGAACTAGACTTCAGTTTGGAGTGGTGGAACCTGGGAGAGCTCCCTTGCTTTCACGTAAAGATGATGACCTTGCAAGTTGGGGCTCGTCTTATGATTCTGCCTCAAATGATGAAGAGGATCTTGAAGATCTTCTTGCAGCGAGTTCACTTGAAGGGAAATCAAGAGATGGTGAAAATGGCAATAATACCCGCCGTCTTTGTGCAATCTGTTTTGATGCTCCTAGGGACTGTTTCTTCCTCCCATGCGGGCACTGTGTTGCTTGTTTTGCATGTGGAACTAGGTAATTACTCTCCACTTGCACCTTTAAATTATTTTTTTCTTATCTTGAAACAGCACTGTGCTGGACCTTGTGATGAACTCAGGTGGGCAAACAGAGGCTGATGAATGCATCAATGCTTCCCTCATTCTGTGAGGGCATGCCCTGCCTAACCCTAGAATGTGTTTTAGACTTCATTGGCACTTGGCATGTAGATGGCATATCGAACTGAAGAAAGCAATATAATATGCTCATGTTTATAGAGTATTTACAATGCAACAAGTCCTTGCCCCTTTTGCATTGTGTAATATCATTTTTTTTAAATTGCAGTCGGAGTGTTACTGGCTAGTGGGGTAGTGGCCAAGATAACCCATTACTTGATGAGCTGTAACATATTAGTACTCTAAAAGTTTCACAATGTCATGGTATACTCAATAATTAAAACCTTCTCTGTAAGGTTAATGAGGCTAAGAGAGACTGAGATACCATTTCAGTGGTTTAGCTTGTCTATGGAAGCACTTTAAGTTATCTTTTAATTACTGGACTATTGTTTTAATGGAAGCTAGATGGCTGCATCCTTTGTTTAGCCATGATCACGACCTGAAACCATTTAATAGGCATGGCCTTTTAGGAACAAGTCGATCATGGCATGGTTTTGTTGAGTGGAACTTTGTGTACTATCATGATTTCTAGTTGAAGTTGATAACCTGCCACATTGAGGAAGTCTGGCATAATGGAAATTGCACATAACAAGAGTCGGATGATTTTAGTGTTTTCAAATATCATCGGTAATTAATAAAAATGTAAATTTCTGGAGTGTTATTCAGCATATTCCTACTTCTGACTTTGCTCTTTTGGGTTGCATTACATGCCAGACTTGGTATGAAGAAATTTTGGTCGCTGCTATCCTGATTGTATTTGCCAGTGCAAGCCTATTATTTTTCTTCCACACTAACCAACTTGACCAATCGGATGCCAATTTATCTGTTGAAATTTAATATTTGCAGGATAGCAGAAGCTGATGGTACTTGCCCTATATGTCGTCGGAATATGAGGAAGGTGAGGAAGATTTTTACAGTTTAAGCAACATGAAGTAGTTCGAAACACTCGCATGTCCTGTAATAACTTGCAACATAGATTAGTTGCATCTAAACCATTGCTTTCATGCCCATGAGATACTATTTGACTGTATAGCGGTAGATTCAAATCATTGATGGAGAGATGCAATTGTATGATCTTGATCTTTAAAGTGGAAGACCCTGCCTCATGTTTTTTTTTCTGGCTTTCCACCATGTAATACTATCTTTTTGTATAAGCGTAGAATTCATATACCTAGGACCCATTACTATTCAAAGGCTTAATGCAACAGGTTATACTGTCTTTTTTCATATTTGGTCTCTGAGAGCTTCGTAGAGCTTCATTATATGGTAGAGTTAGGGCCCGATTGGCTACGCGTTAATATTCATGTTTCTTTAAAAACATATGAAATAGTCGTTTGGTTACAGATTATTAAACAATCAAACTACATGGATCCCACTATTTATATGCCGCAGGACCGTGATTTTTTAAAAGCAGTAAAATGCTGTTTTTTTCCTAGTTCTAACCTGTGCTTCATGAGTGAATTGCACTGTTAACGTGAATAGTGCAGTTCCCTTACAAGATTCACGTAAACAATTAATTTTTTTTAAGTGGATTAATGTTTTTAATAGTTTTTTTTATAAAAAAAATTAGGATAAAGTGAATTAACTTTACTTCTGCTATAATATTAATTTTATATCGGATAATATTTTATTAATTTTATTATACATTTATAAAATTATAAAAATTATAGTTTTTATTAGTTGAATTTTATAATAAATATTTTATATAAATTATTATTTATTTTATGATGTAATATGAAAAGTTAATTTTATAATATTTAAATTTAAAATCATCAATATTAACATATATATTTTTAAATTATTTTATTTTTAAATTATTTTATAACCTCAATTTCAAAAGTATTCTTAATCAAACACATTAAATTATTTTTTTTAATCTTAATTTTAACCATAATTTTAATTAAACATTTATTTTTTAAAATTAACTTTAATTAAAAGTATTTTTAATACTACCATAATATCAATCACATTTTTAATGTCTGGTTTTGTTGCCACCCAAAGGAGTTGATCAACAGGATGGTTTTATTTTTATTAGGTTAATTTACTATTTTAGGGACAAAATATATCAACATAATCTTCTCATACCTAGTGAAGCTAGTGAGATAAGAGACTGAAAATTATTGCTCGTGTTAACATTAAATATTGCGTGACTACCTGCTGGAAATGCTTATTAGCTTGCAGCATGTATGTGTGGTTTTGTCTCATGACAAAAAAAAGACAATATCATAAATTTTAAGTTAGTGTAATAGCTTCTGTTTTTTCTTAATTATAAAGAAAAACTTTGTTTAGTTGGCCAAATAACTTCTGTTTTTTTGCACTGAATCTCACACTACATTTCAGACTTTAGTTTTGTATAAACTAAAATAAATTATTTTTTTAATTTATGGAGATTTATTTTTTTATTTATTTTATATGTAAAAACTTATCTCATAATAATTTTAATCATTTTTTTTATAATCATAACTAAAAATATTTTTTAAAATTTATTTTTTTCAACGCAAACCAAAAAAATTAAGAGAATATCAAACACACCCTTCTTCTTGCAACTTTGTAGCCGTTCTGTCCACACTAGTACAGTCCCACTCTGGAACACTAAACATGATTATTACATGTGATGGTGGAGCTAGAAAATCTACTTTCAAGTGCCAATGAATATATCTTGATCAAAAAGATTTTTGAATATATTAAAAGTCGATCAGAAGTCATATATATTAGGCAATAAGAATAAAGCATAAATTTTGTTATTGTAATTTTCGTTGTGCATAAAAATGTCTAGACTTTCCTAAAACTATCACTATACTTTTGTTTATTATGATTTTTTTTTGAAATAATTTAAGTTGACTTTTAACTTTTAATTCGTTGAAAAGTCATAGATATAGGTGGCTAGAAACAACTTTTGATTTAAATGAATAGTGTGTTGCATATTTGAGTAAAGATTTTGATTTAATTAAAAATTAAAAAAAAATTTATAAATTCTAAGTTATGCTGCATATCTTCTTCTAAAAGCGGCTTCATCTACTTCTAAAAGTTGTCTCGAGTTAGTTTATCAAAAATACTTCTAACTTAAATTTATTTTAACTTATTTTTGTTATAAATTATTTATGAAAAACTACTTTTCATAGTATGATTTAAATTAAAAAAGAATTACTTTTCATAAGCTTGCCAGCATACTCTAAATTTTAAATAATAATAATAATAACAATAATAATTTTGAAGAAGGAGTGGCATCCCTTCCAAGCACCTCCTAATTATATGCATGGCTATTGCAATTATGGTAAAAGAAGAAGAAGAAGATAGTGTTAGAGCATTTCTTAGAAATGTCTAAATTATTTGATAATAAGGAATTTCTTTAACTAGTTTACAAGTTAATTGAGATTAATATTTTTTTGGGAAAGATTTCAAAATCATAGCTTTTTATGTCGATTCAATTTAATAAAAAAACATTAATATGTTTTGTAATGTATCTAACTCTAATATTTAAATTTAAAAAATCAAGAAAAAACAAGTATTTGTTTATGCAGTTCAATAAAATTTCACAATAATTGGAAATTTTACTTTTTGTTAAATTATTTTTTATTATATTTCTGGATTAATATATTATTTTAATATTTTTAAATAAAAAATACTTTAAAGATAATTTAAAACTATATTCCTTGTAGTCTTTTACACTGAAAATGAAAAAGGAAAGAAAAACAAAGATTTGCTTGCTCCTTCATATTGAAAGCGACTGAGAGTAAACGACAGTCATGGACGCCTTTCATTTGAAGATTGGGAGCGAGAGGCAGCCTTCCTCCCCTTCATCCCAGCCACTTGAAGACGACCTTATCACCTCTCTTTTTCCCCATAAATATTTTATTTTATTTGGTCCATCCATTGAACAAAATAGCGGCCCTGACTGTCCACAGCGTCAAACCAGGGGGGAACGAGATGCATTAAGACCCTAGATTCCACGGCGAACTATCGCTGTGGATACTATAACAGCTACGGCGATTTTGTAAAATTTTCCCATTTCTTCACCATAGCATCAATACCAACTCTGTAATAACAACTTAATCTTTACTCATTCATTATTATTTTTTACTTTATGTTTTTATTTATTTATCCCTCAGATCTATTTATCACTACATAGCAATAGTAAATCTACAATTTCTAGCAACTTTTTTTAAATAAATTTAAAGATTAATTTTTTCTACACTTGGTGTATTTATTACCATTCCTTTTTTTTTCTTTTTCAATTCATTTATTGTTTTGTATTTTTTTATTTTTTCCTCTATTTTAGCTTTATACGTTTTTTCTTTCCTTTTAACTTTACACTTAGTCTATTTACAACTTTATACACTTGGCATATTTATCACCTCTCTTTCTGTTATTATCCTCATGCATTTATTTTTTTCTTGCTTTACACCTTTTTCTTATCAAAAAAAGATTCTTTTCTTTTGCTTTACTTGATCTATTTATTACTCTATACTTATCTTATTTATCACTACTCTTTTTATTCTTAACTTTATTTACTTATTATTTTCTGATATTTTTGCAAGTAATAATAAATTATCTTTCTCTTTTTTAACTTTAAATTTAGCTTATATATCATTATTCTACAACTACACTTGTCCTAATAGGAATTTCATAATCATATAGTCATACAATTTCAATAAAATTTAAAATTAATTCAAGAAAGCCGAATACCAAATTTAAAATTCCGATCTAAAAATAACCCTATATTTAAAAACTAAAAATATTAGGAAAAAAAAACTTGAATACAGAAATAACCCTGTATATAAGAATATGAAATTTGTGAATATCATAATTGTTGAAACTTGCTGTTATAGAAGTAATATATAGTCCCTCTAAATAACTCTAATAGATCTATTTTGAGTTCTATGCCAACAAGCTTAAATTAGAAATCAACCAATATAAATTTAATAATAAAATAAAACCCTATACAATATCCAATGGACCATAATAAACTTAAATTAAAAATAATTATTCAACATAAAATAAATAAAATAACATAAATACTAGAATTCATCGTATGGGCAAAATCTTCAAGCTTTTCTAAGTGGTTTTTTTATCTAAACTTTTAATGCAGGGACGTAACTAACTTCGTCTTGATTACTGTAATTTTCTTTCTTATATTGTCTCCTCTTAGCTTGTTTTATGTGCCAGGAATACTATCAAAATAAGTAAAGGAAACCCAAGGGAAAAATCTTCTTAGATGCAACCGCATCAAGTTCATACGGGACTTGAAATCCTTATAAAGTGTGGATTCCAATTCTTCAATGAATCTAAGTCACACTACGAATTCTTGGAGTCCAACTCACGGACAAGTTTAAGGTATATAAATAAGTTATACCCAATCCCTTCTTGCTATATTAATTTATTATACGTCTAGACTCATTGAGTTAAAAATAAAAATAAAAAAAGCANAAATTTAAAATTCCGATCTAAAAATAACCCTATATTTAAAAACTAAAAATATTAGAAAAAAAAACTTGAATACAGAAATAACCCTGTATATAAGAATATGAAATTTGTGAATATCATAATTGTTGAAACTTGCTGTTATAGAAGTAATATATAGTCCCTCTAAATAACTCTAATAGATCTATTTTGAGTTCTATGCCAAAAAGCTTAAATTAGAAATCAACCAATATAAATTTAATAATAAAATAAAATCCTATACAATATCTAATGGACCATAATAAACTTAAATTAAAAATAATTATTCAACATAAAATAAATAAAATAACATAAATACTAGAATTCATCATATGGGCAAAATCTTCAAGCTTTTCTAAGTGGTTTTTTTATCTAAACTTTTAATGTAGGGACGTAACTAACTTCGTCTTGATTGCTGTAATTTTCTTTCTTATATTGTCTCCTCTTAGCTTGTTTTATGTGCCAGGAATACTATCAAAATAAGTAAAGGAAACCCAAGGGAAAAATCTTCTTAGATGCCACCGCATCAAGTTCATACGGGACTTGAAATCCTTATAAAGTGTGGATTCCAATTCTTCAATGAAGCTAAGTCACACTACGAATTCTTGGAGTCCAAACTCACGGACAAGTTTAAGGTATATAAATAAGTTATACTCAATCCCTTCTTGCTATATTAATTTATTATACGTCTAGACTCATTGACTTAAAAATAAAAATAAAAAAAGCATTTTATTGATGGATTTGTCAAAATAATAACAACAATTTCAATTAATTTAAATAATATATTTTCAAATTTTGATTGATCTGAATTTTTATAAAAATATATTTTTATATGTTTAGTGTTTATTTTTAAAATTTTAACTTGATCTAAGGTTTGAAAAATATATTTAATCTTACAAAACTAATAATATATATTTTAAAATAAAATTCAAACCTAAATTAGCTAGTGTAATGCCCTAATTATCTCCATTCTTTTAGGCCTATCATCCTCCAGCTCGCTAGACTTTTGTTCGGCCAGAATCTTCATAAAGTCTCCCATTCTTCATTAGAGAGTATTGATTAAAGAACACATTGTGATCCAAGCAAGGGTTTGTTTTTATACTTTAGCGTATCGAATTCCAATCAACAGAATTATAAAAACCTATTACTTTTTTATCTTCTTTATTTTTTTAAAAGTATATCTTAGATTATCTGTGTTTAGTGTGTGTATAAAAAAATATGTTTCTTTGAATTATTACATTTATTTATTTATTAATAATTTAAAAAGGAATTAAAGAAAGCAATAAATAGTGGTTTTAATTTATTTTTATTTTTTTATAAAATCATTATAATCACCACTCAATCATTAATATCATTCTAATACAATAATTAAGATCATCACTAATATTTTCATAATATCATCATTATTAGAAATAGTAGTATCATAACTATTACACTCATATTTACTCCTTCACCATCACCTTCTATTTTATATTCACTAACTTCATCAGTAATATCATTAACTTTATATACTCACAAATATTTTTATTTTTTTCTTTATCATTTTATTATGGTTACCTTTTTCATATCATCATCCCTTATTACAATTACAATTATAATTATTTATTAATAAAATAACAATAAATTTTAATTTTTTATTGTTATAAATATGAGCCTAATAGTAATATCATATCAACCATTACTATATCATTACCATTACCTTTTCCACAACTACCATGCTACAATTACAATGCCATAAATTCACTATCACAATTAAATATGTCATTTTATTAATTTTATTTTTTAATTAATAATATATTTTTATGTTTCTTCAATTAAATAAAATCTGTATAAAATCTTTTCTTTCATATATCTTTATTCTTAAATTTTTTAAATTATAAATAATAAGTATAAAATAGTTTTTTATTTATAAAACAAGTTTTTTTTTTACAAAATAGAATATTGGAAATAAATATTATTTCTATTTATGTACAAGAGTAATATTACCTTCAAATTATAAAAAACATAAAAAAGAAACAATTTCCATCTACGTAGAAGAATAAAATTACCTTACACACACACCCTTTTACTATCATGCCAACATCATATTTTAATAAATTTATGCCATTTATATCATTACCTAATACATCTAAAACACTTGGGAAAGCTTATAGTGCTTAACTGTCATTTTAGCTGTTCATATGGATGAACATTTTAATAAAGCTTATAGTGCTTAACTCTCTAGTTTGTTTGTTTTTCACCTTCTATCAAACTGTATAATATATTATTAATGTGTGCTTGTAACCAAACAATTGTTGTAGTGAAGTGGTGAAGGTATGTTGCTCTATAGAGTTCTTAAGTTCTAAATTAACATCCAGCGTTTTTGCTAGTATAATCAGGTTATTGATTTAATTTTAAAATCAAGCAAAAAGAGCTCAACCCAACAAGAAATTGATTTTTGATCTAATCCATGACAGAGCACATGTAAACTAACTGTGAATTTTAATAATAATTTTTAATTTTTTTTTTCTATCCATTTAATTTTTTTGAATTTCATAAAAAAATATACTAAAAAACATGTTAGCACTATCTATAATTTTTCTTTATATATATATATAT
>SRLM01000155.1:542787-678481 GCA_015708895.1 Populus ilicifolia | reverse complement strand
CATAATCAAATATAAAAAAATATTTTTTTAATTTATATTTTATTATATTATAAAATATGAAAAAATAATTTATTTTTAAAAAATTTAGACAGTGCCGGTTCCAGTCTGTATAAACAACAGAACCATGATTCCCCACGTAAGCCGTAACCAGAAAATCTCCTAAACCGAGCTTGGCCACACCAAAAAAACGTGGCCTCCACGCCTATAAACCCTTCTTGACCGTGAAATCAAAATCTCACCACCATCAAGCACGACTTCTTTTCTTAACCAGTAAGAATTAGTAAGGCCACTCAAATTAATCCTCCCAACTATCAATCCATTCTCAGTTACTATTTGAAGAAAACATTTCTCAATCGAATCCTTATGATTTCACAAATTCCTCTATCAAAACATTTTACGAGATGCATGGATTTTTTACTACTTGTTTTTATAATTCATACTCGTGATTTGAATTCTGACTCGAGTTAGATTTATAATTGAGCTAGATTAGATATTCACACAATAAAATGAGTTAATAAAATCTAATTTAAATTGAATTGAGTTAACATAAAAATATAAAATAAATAAATAATATTATTTTAATAAAAAAAATTTGATCAGAATTAAACCAATGACCTATAAGTTAACTCGAAACAAAATAACCTAACGAGATGAGCCTATGATGTCCTTGAAAGCAATTCAAAAGGAATTTGTTTTGAGAGGAACGTGTAAACATCCTAATTAAGAAAAGACTTTAGAAATCAAATTAAATATTTCTTGATAATTACAGGACTAAAGACGAAGTTTGCCCAATAAATAAGAGCCATTCAGCATCCTCGCCGCTCTCACTACTTAAACACCACCACCTCCGCTCATCTCTCTCTCAAACAACCCAAACCAATCTCTCTCATTGTCTCTCTCTACTCACTCTCTCTAAGAGAATGGCAGGAACCGGAGTTGTGGCAGTCTATGGAAACGGAGCAATAGCAGAAACCAAAAAATCCCCATTCTCCGTGAAGGTAGGTCTAGCCCAAATGCTAAGAGGCGGGGTCATAATGGACGTTGTCACCCCCGAACAAGCCCGACTTGCCGAAGAAGCCGGCGCCTGTGCTGTCATGGCACTAGAACGAGTCCCCGCCGACATCCGTGCACAAGGCGGTGTGGCACGCATGAGCGACCCACAGCTCATCAAAGAAATAAAACAGGCAGTCACAATCCCTGTCATGGCGAAAGCCCGAATCGGGCATTTCGTCGAGGCCCAAATTCTTGAAGCCATTGGCATCGACTATATCGACGAATCCGAGGTTCTTACACCAGCTGATGAAGAAAATCACATTAACAAGCATAATTTCCGCATCCCTTTTGTTTGCGGATGCCGAAATTTGGGCGAGGCCTTGAGGAGGATAAGGGAAGGTGCAGCAATGATAAGGACTAAAGGAGAGGCGGGTACGGGGAATGTCATTGAAGCTGTTAGGCATGTGAGGTCTGTGATGGGGGATATAAGGGTATTGAGAAACATGGATGATGATGAGGTGTTTACCTTTGCCAAGAAAATTGCTGCTCCTTATGATTTGGTTATGCAGACAAAGCAACTTGGGAGGTTGCCTGTTGTGCAATTTGCAGCAGGGGGGGTGGCTACCCCTGCTGATGCAGCGTTGATGATGCAGTTGGGTTGTGATGGTGTGTTTGTTGGGTCTGGGGTTTTTAAGAGTGGGGATCCTGTTAAGAGGGGGCGAGCTATTGTGCAGGCTGTAACGCATTACAGTGATCCTGAGGTGCTGGCGGAGGTGAGTTGTGGGCTTGGTGAGGCTATGGTTGGGCTTAATTTGAATGATAAGAAGGTCGAGAGGTTTGCTAGTCGGTCGGATTAGGAGGTGGGATTTGGATGGTTTCTTGGGGCGCCTCAAGGTGAGGTTCAAAGATCCTGGTGCTTGGTAGTAGTAATTGTTTTTTATTAAGATTGTTGGTTTTTGGTTACGTAAACTTTGCTTTAACAAGAATATATGTGAACTCTGTTGAATCTTGTCAAAACTATCTCAAATAAATGCTCAACCATTTATGTTTCTGGACATGTTGCTGTTTTCTTTTAAAATTGTTTTCTCTTGTCAGTTTTGAGAAAGCTAAATTAGTTCATTACTTATATTGCTGACCCAGTGACCTATTATTGGCCCTGGTGTTGTGGCCATGCTCAATTTGGAACTGCTTTAGGGCCATAATTATGAACATGAACAAAAAAGAGAACTATTGAGAATGGCTGTTGCAGGATGTGTAGTTTACGTTTGTCATAGTTTAGATGCCAATGATTCAGTAGTTTAAAGAGTTTGACAAGGAAACGGCTGGATATCAACAATTAGATGAATAATTAACAGGGTTCTATCTCATCATGAATTCCTTAGCATGAGGCAAGACCCGAGGAATCTCATAGCATTGCTTTCGCATAATCTTTAAATTTAGATTAGAAATGCTAGATGCTGATTTGCAAGTGCTGCTCTCAAGGAATCAGTAAATTCTCACCCTCGTTGTCTCTTTCAGTCGAGAAATACCTGACTTTTATGTACTGTAAGAGTTTGTGATTATTTGAGGCTTGATAGATCTCAAATGTTGGTCTTGTTCCTGATAGTATTTGTACATGCTTGAGGAACATGTAGCAACTGCTGATTTTCCTAGTTGTAATGTAGTTTGTCATCTCTGACATTCGCCATCTCTACATAATTGTGTCTTTCAATACCAGCTTGCCTGTTCTACTGTTTGTACAGTTTTCCCAAATTTTGTGAGTTCTTTCTAAAGGTTTTAGCAATCGATGCTGAAATTATTTTCAGCTATGAAGACAGTGGAGAGCTCAGCTGACTTTGCTGATTGTATTTCTGCAGGAATCTTTTCTGATGCAGCTGGTTTCAAGTCATTCAAAATTAGCCTTCAAGCACTTGGCTACTTGTGTATAATATTATTTGCTAAGTGAGGATCTCTCCATTGTTCTGTAATCTTTTTTAATCCCATACTAGGAACACCACAGAGAAAGCAGTCTAATAAATGTCCTTTTCTTTGTAATACTACTGTTTCTTGCTTTAAAGTAACCTTTTATTTTTTAGGTTCTTAGGTCTTGTTTGATCTTTGAATGTTGATTTTTTAAGCATGTAAGCATATGTGCCTTTCTCCCCATCTTTCGACTAGCTTGCTTAATTCTTACCTGCCATTTGCGACTGTTTTGGCAGTTGGGATTTGCCGAATGTATTTGTTTAACATGCTTTTCTGTAGCTAGCATTAGATGCTAGCTGCGTCACGGTATGCTTGGAAATGTTTGGGCTTGCTAGCCAACATGGGCACAAAAATATTGCCTAAAACGTTTGCAGATTCTGTGAGCGTATCAAATCATTTTCCAATCAATCATTCTTGCCTACAGCATGCAAGCGGATGAGCAATTGAAGGAAGAAATGGGAGACGCCACCTATGGTTGCATGCTACAGTTTTTCCGACCCTTCAGTAGCTGGGAAATCACTTTCTTGTGAATCCTCCAGCCAGCAATCCCAAGGTATTCAATCCTCCCTCGTATACCTTCGCAGCTGCCAACATCGACCAGAGGGTTGGTTAGAGAACTACTGTTTAGTTGCTCGTGGGGTAGTGTTATTATACCTAACTCGGTTCAGTAAGCCAACATCATGACCTGCTGACTGGGGCTCTGGCCAGGAATAAGTTTCAAAGTGAATTGCATGTAAACTAACTTGGTATGGCGTAGTTGACTTGGCAAATGTACTCGTTGCTTGGTAGATTTAGTTAAAATTTGATTTGATTTTTTTAAAAAAAATAAAATTTAAAAACAATGTCAATTTTTTTATTATTATATAAGAAAAACATTGAAGTGACGATATTTTTTATTAACTCAAGTCAAAAGAGGTATACATTGAAATAAGATAAGAAATTATATATGCTTGCTCTATTATCACCTAAATAAGAAGATCAATTGAAGCTGAAGACAGGAGAAGCAACCAAACAAGTCTTGTTACAAACTAATAGTGAAGATGTGAAGATGTGAGTATGAGTGAAAATGAGATGATCACCTAAATAAATGTATGAAGATCAATTGAAGCTGAAGACAGGAGAAGCAACCAAACAAGTCTTGTTACAAACTAATAGTGAAGATCTGAGTATGAGTGAAAATGAGATGAGATATAAGTGTAAAACATCCTAGGGTAAAGTTTTAATCATTAAAGATAAATTTGAAGGCTTAATCCAAAATAAAAAAAATAATAAAAAAAAACGAGTATGGAGAGAAAACAAGTAAAAAGAAGAAAAACAAGATGAGAAAAGAAAAGTGTATAGGAAAAGTGAGGAAATACCTTTATTTTTATGCAAAACAAAGTGATCATTGTATATAATTTTGATTATCCAATATATGTTGATATTAGGTTAAGTTGCAAACTATTCAAATATAATTTTAAGGTATTTTGGGAGATGTTCACATAAAAAGTGTTGTTTTTCTCTTGGTTTTTGCTATTTGCAAACCGCAAGTCAACCTTCCTCCTTTTCTCTTTTCTTTTGGCATGTAATTCATTAACAAAAAATTTTTAGAATCAATTCTTGTTACCAAAAAGTTACGTTAAAGTTGGTGATGTAAATCCGGTATTGGTTGTGACTAGTTTTTCACTATAGAAATCTAGTTATTTGTTAATTTACATTTGATTAGTTATAAAAATAATAAATTTGTTGTTTTCTAGATGATTGATAAAATTATTAATGCAGTGCAACTATAATTGTTATAATTGTAAGGATTATTGCTATATTGAGCAATAAATTTTTGATAATTGTTTACTAAAAAAGCCATATATATGTGTAGATTATTATATAGATGAATAGCTTATTATTTCGAGATAATAGATATTGTGTAGAACAAATTCATATGAAATTTATGTCATTTTACAAACTATGTAATATTTGAAATATAAATTATCTTTTACACCTAATTTTAAACATGTTTGTTAAACACCTTTGGATATAATGACTAATCATAGATTTTATTCTTATTTCAAAGTAATAAAAAAGTTAAGAATATTTTTATTTTTTTAGTTTATTACATAAATTTATTTATTATTAAAATAGAATTGTGTTGAAGCATTAGAATAAACTCATGTTATGACCTACATTCCTATTTAAAATTCAAGGAAAATTTGGTGAAAAAAAACATAAAATATTTTAACTACAATAACTTTTGATTTAAAATTTATTTAAGTTTTAGCTACTTGAAAAGAAATTGCACATGATTTTCATGTGTTAAGTGATGCTTTATATAAGGCTGAAGGACTAAGAAGTTCTGCATGTATCAAAGAATTTCTAAGTATTACAAATAATAAATATATATATTAGGTAAATATTAATGTTTGTAGATAAATATTATTTTTGGACCATCCATCTTTAATATTCATTTTTCTTAAAAAGAATGCTATAGCAATGGCTATAATGATTTATTGTCACAAATGCCCTTGTAGTCTCTACAACGATTAATCTAAAAAATACAACACAAAATACATGGCACATAGGCAACTTACCACATATAAAATAAAATGTATACATTATATAAGATATTGTAAACATAATATATAATCTTGTGGGGCTAAAAATTTTTTTTACATGATATTCTTAAAAAAAATCTAATGGAGACTGACATCAAAATAAAGATTTTCCTGCTAAAATAATAAGTTAGTAGTGGTAAGAGTTGGACATCTGAGTTTTTTTATAAAAAAATTTTATTTTGGATTAAATTTAACTACTATACTAAAAAAACAATTATGTTTCTCCTGCCTTTTTCATTATTAATATGAATAAATGCTTTTTTTTTCTTTTTAATTCTATCTTCCACATGTGAACAATGAAGGAGGGGGGGATTTTTTTTAATTTAATTTTTTATTTAAAAAAAATTATTACCATTAGGGTTTTTTATATTTTAAAAATAATTTTTTTATCTTTTATTTTAAATAATTTTTATTTTTTTAGATTATTTTGATATAAAAATAAAATTTTAAAAATAAAAATATTATTTTAATATATTTTTAAATAAAAAATATTTTTTAAAATAATTGTTATGTTATGGTAAGATAATTAAGCCAATCCTTCCGGTTAAATAGGCTAAATATAATATAATATCGGTTGGTGTTTGTTAAAGAAAACAAGTAACGACAAAAACATACTCACCATGTAACGAGACCAAATCCCATAACTTCTCAAAATCACCAGCATTCAAAAACCCCTCTTTTTCCCTCTCTAAACCCTAACTTACAATTTTCTCCAATGACCTAACTCTGAAACTGAAACAGAAACTTCAAAATCGAATTAATTCAAAATCTTCAATGGTAGCCATGAAGAAATCGAGTTCAAGAGAAAGACTAGCGAGTCTCATCAACTCAGCCAAGTCTGCCCCTGACATACCTTCAAAGCTCCAAACTTTGCGTCAATTAAACCAAATTTTGCAACAACAAGAAAACGCTAACTCACTCTCTGAGTTCCTTCCTGGAATTTTCGACTTTCAGTCTGATCAACACTCTCCTGTTCGCAAATTTGCCACTGAGTGAGTTTCTGCATCGGAGTGAATTTTATTTTAATTTATTTTCGATTGCAGGGGGAGATTTTTTGTTGCATCTTTTTCCCTCTGAATTACTTATTCCCTTTGTGCCTCTTTTTTTTTTTAATTAATTATTTGGGTGCTGTTTGTGTTTTTGAAGGATAATTGGAGAGATTGGATTGAAGCATTTAGAATTTGTGCCCGAAATTGTTCCGGTTTTAATGTTAGTTTTGGAAGATCCTGTACCGGCTGTTGCTAGACAAGCTATCACTTGCGGGATCAGTTTGTTTCGGGCTACTCTCGAAAAACTTGCAATTCAGGTTTTTTATTTTTAATAAAAAAAATTAGTCTCTTAAATCAACTGGGGATCTCGTAACTTCGTTAATGATTTACGGCCTTTTTTATGCTGATTAAGAGTTGGGGTTGGTATGTTTAGGGTCTTTATGCTAGCGAGCTGGATGATCTGCTGAAGTCTTCCTGGTCATCGATGTTAGAGTTCAAGGAAAAAATTTACTCCATAGCTTTTCAGGTAAAAGGTGATTTTTGAGGTGTGTGATACGTTGGTGAATTTTCTATGTACGCTGTAGTCTGATTCATTTTGATAATGTGTTCTGAAGCTGGGAAGTGGTGGTGTAAGATTGCTGGCACTAAAGTTTGTTGAAGAAGTCATTCTTCTTTACACTCCTGATCCTTATGGCACTTCAGAGCCCCCTTCTCATGAAGGTAATGATACTCGTAGCCTTACCTTTATTTCTTTCCCGGGCTGCATTATGAGGCAGAAAATTTTAATCTGCCACTGCACCAGCATTTCGATGGATTCCATTTGGTTATGCAGAGTGGTTACCTATTTTGCAGGATCAAGTGTGGAATTTAACATATCATGGCTCCGTGGGGGCCACCCTGTACTAAATGTTGGAGATTTGTCAATTGAGGCCAGCAGAAAATTGAGTTTATTGCTCGATCAGCTTAGGATGCCAGCAGTGAAATCTATCGGTAACTTAATGATCATTGTGCTTGTTAATAGGTAGGCAACTAGCTCTAGTTATATGCATTCAAACTCTATTTTCTGCTGTTGTTTTTGGATGAAATGGACTTGATGCGTCTCTGCACTTGTGATTTCTTGTGCCAATTAATTTTACTGCTTTATGTTTTCTATCAGCCTTGCCATGATTGCAAAGAAAAGGCCTCCATGCTATGGACGCATTCTGCCAGTTTTACTTGGTTTGGATCCCTCAAACTCTGTTATTGAAGGGATGCATGGTTATGGGGCACATCATGCTTTAAAAAATGCCTTCCTCACCTGCTTGAAGTGCAATCACCTGGGTGCTGCACCGGTATGTCTTGATTATTATTGTGTTCGCTTGCACATGAGTTGTTCTCTTTTCTTTCATGGAGTTTATCTTCATCTTGACTTACAACTAATCTATAATTGTACTTGGTGTAAGTATTAGTTTCAAATTCTTCTAGGCAAATTATTGATCTTAGAGTAGCAGAGTTGTACTGGAAATTGGTTGCCGAGGAATTTTTTTTTTTAACATATTATTTGGTTGATTCTGAACTTTTTACCAAAGTTTAAATTTTTTTATATGCTCTATAGATTTGTGTGTTGTGCACAAGCTCCTTTCCTCATTTTCATTCATTGTAATTTGCTTTAGAGTTGAATGCGTGTGGGTGTTATCGGGACATTTGTGCTGGCCAAATCAAAATTGTCCGCAATTTTATACTCCAAAGAGTGTTGTCAATTCATAATGTTTTCATTAGTTCAATCAGTAATTGAACATCCACTAAGAGATTTTCCTTAACTTAGGAAGTAGTTTGGTTAGTCCTCTATATTTGGCATTTTTTCTACTCTCTAGAATAACTGTGCTTACCCAACTAACATTTCATGAAATCCACACCAGTATGCTTTTAACTAGCATTTGTATGAAACCAGTTGGTGATGGGGTTTTTTATGACTGTAGTGGCGGGATCGTTTAGTTGGTGTTCTAAAAGAGATGAAAGCCGGAGAGTTGGCAGAGGAAGCGCTACAAGTTTTCAGGAGCAATGGAAGTGTAGAGGAGACAAAGGAAGATTTTCTAGTTGCACAGGTACTCTTTTGTATGTTTTCAATGTATATACTCATGTATATGCTGGTATACACATTTCCATGTACACACAAAGAATCACACGTATGCATGAAGCTTCTTGATAAAGGTGCTGAGATTTTGCAGGAAGAAAAACTCTCAATTAAGTCATCTGATGGCATTCCAAATAATTCAGCGAGGAAACGATCTGGACCAGAAGACAGTATTGATTTTGCTGATTTGGCTAAAGATGATGATGTGTCTGGAAAACGTGTCAAATCATCCCCCAATGTCTCAGAGGAATCATCTAAAGAGTCGGATCATAGAACTAACAAAAAAGATGGTGATAATGGACCTGTGCAGCAACTTGTTGCTATGTTTGGAGCCCTGGTTGCTCAAGGTGA
Source organism: Populus ilicifolia (assembly GCA_015708895.1). Classification (NCBI taxonomy): domain Eukaryota; kingdom Viridiplantae; phylum Streptophyta; class Magnoliopsida; order Malpighiales; family Salicaceae; genus Populus; species Populus ilicifolia. The sequence continues at coordinate 669,485 of SRLM01000155.1, read as the reverse complement.
AAAAGCTGTTGGTTCTTTGGAGATTCTTATTTCAAGCATCTCTGCTGACTTGTTAGCTGAAGTAGTGATGGCTAACATGTGCTACCTTCCTACTGGTCATCCTCAAGAGGAAGGAGATGATGAGTCTCTATTGAACATGACTATTGTTGGCAGTGACACTAGAGCCAAGTATCCATCTTCGTTTCTGACTAATGTTCTTTCACTTTCTAATGCCTTCCCACCTATAGCTGCACAACTGAATTCTGGTCCTTCAGTATGCAAAGACATACTGGTATGGGGTTCTTCTTCTATCCACTCCCTGACCTTTGTTTTCTCTCTCCCTTGGCATGAGTTTGGTGAATTGTAATTTTTTTTGTTTATTTTAGGCTTCCTATTGTTCCATCTAACATCCTTTAAATAATTTGACATTTTTTAGTTTAGATTTGTCATAATAGGGTGTTTATATATCTGCAGACAACAGAGGAGGAAGAACTGCAGACGACAACAGACGAGGAAGAACTGCAGACAACAAAAGACGAGGAAGAACTCCATTTTGCAGCAGCTGATGTCGGTGATGTATATACTGGAAAATCTCATGGTGCTGAAGATGAACTAATGCCTGCAGGTTTACCTGCTTCTTCAAATGCCAATTTATCTGGGATGCAGATGGATGGTTTGGCTATTTCATCTAATATCCATGATTATGAGAATTTAGACAGTGAAATACCTGGTCTAGATTCTTCTGCTCGTAATGATGTATTTTCAGAGACCATGGGTGCTTCTTCACTGGTCTCTACTGATATTGAAGATGCCAGCCAAGAGCAAGGTACAAGTCTGGGTACAAGGTCAAACCAGGAAGTGCTTCCATCAATATCAAATGACAGGTCAGAGGAGCTAAGTCCTAAAGCAGCTGCTACGGATTCCAACAGCCTGATCTCCTCAACTGCAACTTCTGTGCGTTTACACCAGCCTCTTATTCTGCCTAAGCTGTCTGCACCTGTTGTCAATCTTGATGACGAACAGAAGGATCAGCTGCAAAATTTGGCTTTCATACGCATCATTGAGGCATACAAACAAATAGCAGTTGCTGGAAGTTCACAATTTCGCCTTTCCTTGCTTGCTTCTTTAGGAGTTGAGGTATTGATTCTATATTTTCAAGGATAGTTACCTCCCCTATGCTGTTTGGTTGTGGTGTATATGATGTTTCCTGTACTGTTCAGTTTGATTAATTATATTACTCTATCTGCATTTTCCTTGTTATTTAGCTGAAATAACAATCCTTGTGTTATTTTCTTCTTTGGCTAAATTCTTGCGATTTGTAATGATGCATAATCTGGTCAAACATGCATGCATTTGTAAGACCCATGCACCAGATAACCTGATCTAAGCATCCTCAACCATGTCAATGAACAAAATAATGATTTTGTTTGCTTTTCATTCTTCACCATCAGTGCTTAATTTTCTGAATTGTCAAGCCAGAATTTGGACATCTTTTGGTTTGGAAATGTGGACCTATACTAGTTTGCTCCTTCCACTAGAAAATTCCCAGTATCTAATGGATGCTATCTTCAATCACACAGTAATTTGGAATCGCGTTTCCACTTCTTCAGTTCATGCTAACTGTTGTTTCATTCTCTTTTTTCTCATGCACAGACTTAATTAGTGCAACGATCAATTCTAGGTTCCTCTTTTCCATGAAATTTTAATTTGGAAGTTTGGGCGGATATTAGTTATCCAATGGTAAACTTTTTGTATCTGTCACTTTTATTGTGCACATGATTTTTAATTGCATATTTTCTTGTTTTAGATATTCAGAGAGTTGTATGATGTGCAATATTTCATGACCTTATTCTACATAGTTGCATAGTTAGAACTAGACATTAGTATGGAGAACGAAACTATATGTAATGTGCTGATATTTATTTATTTATTTAATTTTGACTTTTTGCAGTTTCCTTCAGAGTTAGACCCATGGGAACTCCTTAAAAAGCACATATTGTCAGATTATGTGGTTCATGAGGTAAGAGAGTATTCCAACTTTTCATAGCTTTGCTTATTGCACAGATGCAAACTTCTAGTGGTGATGGGCTTTAATCAGAATGTGCTAAAGCTGCTTCATTTCATTTGTTTACTGCCACCACCATTGTATCAACAAATTTTATGCTATGGAATCGGAGAGTTGGCATATTTAGTTTCAAGTTCATTGATTTTACTATATTTTGGAAAGTTCCCTTTAATGTGTCTAGGGATTGTCAGCATGAGAATGAAGATTTCAGTTGTTCAGTTTTATTGCTGTGCTGATGCAGTCACTTGCTGGACTCGCCATTGTTGCTCTTTTCTGTTCTATTTTGATTCTTCTAAAAAAATGCAGCATCTGACAATAATTGCTGGGTGCCTTCAGGGACACGAGTTGACATTGCATGTCCTCTACAGGTTATTTGGTGAGGTAGAAGAGGAACATGACTTCTTTTCTTCTACAACTGCTGCTTCTGTGTATGAAATATTCCTTCTGACTGTGGTTCGTATTTATTTCCCTTCTACCATTTCCCATTATTGCGTCAGATATGTATATTCTGAAAGAAAGAAATTATATTAAATTGCAGGCTGAAACGCTTAGAGATTCTTTTCCTCCTTCAGACAAATCTTTAAGTAGATTGCTTGGTGAAGCTCCTTATCTTCCAAATTCAATTTTCAGTCTTTTAGAGTCCTTGTGTTCTCCTGGAAACATTGATAAAGCTGAGGAGTTGCAAAGTGGAGATCGAGTTACTCAAGGTCTCAGCACTGTATGGAGCCTGATTTTGCTGAGGCCTCCTATTCGAGAATCCTGCTTAAAAATTGCTCTGCAGGTTTCTTCTCTTTATCATCAATTCTCTTTATTTTAATTGTCAATATCATTTGCACATTTTGATTGCCATGCCTTTCTGGGCCTCTTTGCTAGTTGCTGTGGGGGTTCTTGCAAGTTAAAGTGTTGCATAGCAATGCTGCTAAAAAAATAAAATAATATATATATATATATATATATAAAATAAATATTAAAAACCATTTAGCAAAAATAAAAATAAATAGAAAAATATATCATTTGCACATTTTCTTTTTCTAGTGATCATCATTCCCACTAACATCATCCATAACTGCAGATCTTCTGAGAGATGAATACCATTTCACATTTTGTTGAATTGTTTTTCACTTCATGTCTGATCAATCATTCCCTCTTGTATGACTATTTTGTAATTCTAGGAAGATGGAATATTAATCATGTGGTGAAATTGAGAGCTGGATGATCTCTTACTGCCTCTATTTACTATCAGGGGGTTGACTCCCATTGTGCAATGGTGTTCCTGGCTGTGTTATCTGTAGATTATTCTACGATCGGCCATTTTGTAAATTCTAGTGATTGCTTGAGGAAACTTTCTTATTGTCTTGTATTTAATTTAATGTTTTTCTTTTACCTCTGGAAGAGTGCAGTTCATCATTTGGAAGAAGTGCGTATGAAGGCACTTCGTCTGGTATGCAACACCCAAGCACAACTTGCTATTGAAGGAATAAATAAGATGCTTGTTATAATCTGTTTTATCATTCTGGGTTCATTTTGCAGGTGGCAAATAAGCTTTATCCTCTCTCATCCATCGCTCAACAGATAGAAGATTTTGCAAAGGAAAAGCTGCTTTCTGTGGTAAATAGTGATGCTACAGAAAGCAAGGATGCTGAGGGGTCATTCTCTGAATTACAGAAGGTAGTGGTTTTATGCATTATGGATGTGAAGTTTCACTCTTGCAAAATCTTCTTACATATTTGTCATTTTTGGGCTGAAATGATCTGAGGTTATATACCCCAAATTCTTTATCTACAAACAGGGAAGTAACATGTAAATTTGTAATTTTCCATTTTGTTTTAGATAATTCTTTTTGAAAAAGCTACTATGAGCAATTATGTACCTTTCTGCTATTGCTGACATATTTTCTGAAAATGGTAACAATCTGTGCCCCTTGCGAGTGTTTAATAGATTGCAAAACACATGATATAAACTGCAGTTACTCGATTTGTTGATGTTCTTCTATTAGATTTGGGTGAGGCATCATAAAAGTTACAATTTAAGGAAATATTTGAATTATGTAATGTTAGAGTTTCACTACATGAAATGGTTGTGCATCCTTTTTTATCCCTCATAAGTTTAAATACTTGGCATGAAAATAATTACATCAAGTTTTTTTCATGATGATGGATTTAGTTAGTTGAAGTGTTTAAGGAAATATTTGAATTATGTAATGTTAGAGTTTCACTACATGAACTGGTTGTGCACCCTTTTTTACCCCTCATAAGTTTAAATACTTGGCATGAAAATAATTATATCAAGTTTTTTTTTTTCATGATGATAAATTTAGCTAGTTGAAGTTTTTCTGGTGGATTTCATTAGCTCCCAAGTATAGTTTGTTGCTTTCTTTTTCTTAGATCAACAAATGCATCAAAATAGTTCTCCAGTTATAATTCTACAATTCAATAGCTGGAAGAATATGAATGAACTACACCAGTTTATTGCTTGCATTTTCTAAGCCAGTATGTTTCTTGGTTATGTTCTAATTACATCTTCTACAGGATTCGATTTTGGAAAAACCATCAAATGAGCATCAATCTATGAGTGCCATCAGTAAAGATATCTCCTCTGAGACTCATCAGTCATGCACATCTGAAAGTGTATCATCACTCTCAATCTCAGAGGCCCAGCGGTGCTTGTCACTGTATTTTGCCCTGTGCACAAAGGTGTTTTTTTTATTCCAAGTCAAAGCCTTCTCATTTTAAATTTCCAACATTTGAAGTTGTTATCATCAATAAACGGTGATATTTTATTTAAGAATCTAATTCTTCTTTGGATTGGATTAATATTTCTATCTTTAATCTGATTGACAGAAGCACTCCCTTTTTCGCCAAATTTTTATTGTTTATAAAAGTGCATCAAAGGCAGTTAAACAGGTTTGGTTTATTTGCATTACATTTTACACTGAATTCTGTAGTTCATTTTGTTCCTGCTGCGAGCTCTTATTAGTTATATGGTGCAGGCAGTTAATCAGCACATTCCTATACTAGTCCGTACTATGGGTTCGTCATCTGATCTTCTTGAAATAATTTCAGATCCTCCTATTGGAAGCGAGAATCTTCTGATGCAGGTTTAGCAATTGGTCAATTATGTAACAAACTCAACCCTATTGAAGTGTTTATAATACTATTGCTGATTTTGTCCCTTTTTCTTTTTTCCATTTTCCCAATATACATAGGTTTTACAAACACTGACAGAAGGGGCAGTTCCCTCACCTGAATTGTTATTCACCATTAGGAAGTTGTATGATTCAAAAATAAAGGTATGACGCCATGTTGTTGATTTATTAGCCACTACTGATTAGCTTTTAATGAAAAGTATAAAGAAGTGAGGCTCTTGGCTAATGTATGCTTGCTTTTGATTTATTACAGGATGCAGAGATCCTAATTCCAATATTACCATTCCTACCCAGAGATGAGGTCTCTCTTGTTCATTGTTTTGCGTATAATCATATAAATGCATCTATTTTTATGACATCTGCATTTTGCATCTGTTATCTTTCTTCTTGCAGTGTGAGTACTTTATGTGTTGGTACTGTCAGTTCATTATTTAAGATGGTCATTCAGTGATGCAAAAAAGACAGCAATGTTTTTTGTTCAGCTTTCCCTTGGTACCTGTGATTCCTCATATTAAATTGAAGTCTATTAGATCCTATAATGTCGGGGACATTTACGTGGCAGTTAGGTGGTCAGATTCACTGCTACATCAAAATAATATAAACCACCGGATCTAGATAACATAATGATTGTTTGAAAGATATGTACTGCTGTCAAACATGGTAGCAGTGAATTGATTTATCCTATTTATATAAATCAGTCACTGGCAAAAGAAATCAATCATGATTTTTTTTAAACTACACCAATCTTTATTGGAGCTTACATGACAAGATGATTTTACTTATATGAGTCGCTTTGAGACTGGCTACTTTGTAAATTTATTTCCAAAGAAGCTAGATTGCAGTAGATGAAAAAGTAATTCCCTATAGATTACAAGGATAGATAGGTCCACATGATGCATTTAACCTCAAAGACCAATGCGCGATATAAATCCATCTCAATAGTTAATGTCAGGTTATCCACTCTCATTCCCTCCCTTGGCGGACTCAACCAAAACATTTGCTCTCATTAAACTGACTGATTGCCCACAGTGGCTTCTCGGAGATTGGACCTCAATCAATTTGGTTCTAGGACTAACCATGGCATGCATTTGGTGGCTTGTTTTCAACTTGTGAGCTAACCTAGGATGGAGACATAGATGGGCTAGAACTATTCATATTATTCTTTCCCAACATGATCCATAGATTCTAGGAGTTCCATCATTTTCCTACATCAGAGAAGAATATACTGAGGTCATGTATTTGTATTCTCCTCTTTCTAATAATTGCAATTGTGTTCTTCTGATGTATATATGGATATTGGTTTTTTTTTCCCCCCTGTTAGCCATCTCTTCCTTTCCCTTTAATAATTTTAATTCCTTGTTTTCCAGATTTTGCTGATCTTTCCCCATTTAGTGAATCTTCCTCTGGATAAGTTCCAAATTGCACTTGCTCGTACACTACAGGTATCTTCTTCTTCTTCTTTTTTTTAAAAAAATTAGAGAAAAAGGATCTCCTTCACTTTGCATCCAGTTTTCTTTGAGTATTTTGAGTGACTTAATGTTTCTAATCATGTACTTCTACCTACCAGACTAGGACCCTTGTATTTTTTTCACATTAAGTAAAGTCCTCCCACCTGTCCAAGAATATGACTTAAATAACCTTTAAACCTTGCAATACATTTTTGAATTTTTCTTGTATTTTGTAAGAAAAAAAATATGCTTCTGGTTTTAGCTTTTTATTGCATTTCAAAAGCATTTAAATCAATAATTCAAGATTGATGAATCAAATCATATTCATTGCAATCTTTCCCTATTTTATAGTTATGTTTGTGATTGGTCTCCATTTCCATGGAGATATGGGCCATCCGAAAGCCCACTTGTCTAAATTTGTATTTTGAACTCATTTTTTCGGTTGTCATATACATCAATTATCAGCATCTAAATTTTCTCTTTTCCATTCCATGCTTTTATGATGCTTGATCGCATGCTGCCAGTGAATATGGGGCTGTTCTCATTGTTTCTCATTCTAGTTCCAATAATGATTTCATCCATAGATGTTGATCGAATATTTGACTTCTTGCACTGCTTGCTGCCAGTATTAATGTTCTCTAAATAATTTCTCTTGCAGATGAATACACTAGTAAGAAATACCTTTATCATGGCTAAGTTTGATTTCTGGAGGAGTCCGCTCTAAACTCATTAAATGCTTCTCTAATCTGTCAAACAATGTGATGTCAATGCAGGGATCATCTCATTCTGGTACGATGCTCTCTCCAGCTGAAGTGTTAATTGCCATCCATGGTATTGATCCTGACAGGGATGGAATCCCCTTGAAGAAGGTATGTCTGAGCTCCTTTTTTCATGCTTTTGTGGAATTTATGAATTTGAATAGGAGTACAACTGAGTGGTGTGCTTTTGTGTTCAGGTTACAGATGCTTGCAATGCTTGTTTTGAGCAACGACAAATATTCACTCAGCAAGTTCTTGCAAAGGTCTTAAATCAGTTGGTATGTGTCATTCCTAACTTTGAATTTGCATCACAAAATTCTTCAGTTGTCTTTAACTGATGTCACATGTGAACAAGTTAATCCCTGCAGGTTGAGCAAATTCCTCTTCCTCTATTATTCATGCGCACAGTACTACAGGCTATAGGTGCTTTTCCAGCATTGGTAAGAAATTCACAAGAAAAAATTTAAATCAGAAGGCCAATTTTCTATTATTTCTTCTGGAAGAACATTATTGATTAATTGATTAATAAAATAGCACTTGAGGCATCACCAAGCCATAGGTGGCTTTCCGGCATTTTTAAGAATTTCAGAAAAATATAAATCAAGAGGTCGTTTTTATAATCACTTCATTATTTGTAACCATGTCTCTAGATTCAATAAATATTCTTAAGGTCATCTCTACTAAATGAAATATGGCTTGGAATACATGTTTGCATGTTTCAGTGACTCTTTGAATATTCGGAGACTGAAACAGTTTTCTATTGTTATGAAAACCCACTCGTGCTGTTTACTTATTGTAATTGGCCTGGTTGGTGCTGTTAGCTAAGAAATTTGTGAATCAACACCCCCTTTTCTTAATTATATTTGGACATAATACTCTTGGATCTTGGTATGTATTTGACTAGGTTTTTTTCTATTATTGCAGGTGGAGTTTATTATGGAGATCCTTTCTCGTCTCGTGAGCAAGCAGGTTAATACTTCTTCACCATAGGCTTACTGCCAATGACTTTACAATCCATACTTATTTTACAGTTGATTCAATGGACTATTGCAGATATGGAAGTACCCGAAGTTGTGGGTTGGCTTCCTGAAGTGTGCATTATTGACGAAGCCTCAGTCATTCAATGTGTTACTTCAGGTGTGATCTCTTCTATTTGCTTGCTATTGAAAATTTGAGCCACTATAATCTAAAACCAGTGGGTAGCTATGAACCAGCACCTTTGATTTTTAAATATCAATCAAATTTCTAGATTAGAATGTAAATTGTGCATTTCAGAAGCAAATTTGTTCTTGCCAATTTGATAACCTCTGTTTTTGTCATTCAGCTTCCTCCACCACAACTTGAAAATGCACTGAACAGAACTGCAGCACTGAAAGCTCCTTTGGTTGCCTATGCTAGCCAACCAAACATTAAATCTTCACTTCCAAGGTTTATAATATAATCCCCCGTGCTTGTGTAAATAGAAGAAAATCCAATCTCTCAACTAGAGTTTTTCCTGCTTCTGACAGTAGAAGATGCATTTTGAATTTTGCATTTTAGGTCTGTTCTGGTGGTCCTGGGAATAGCTCCAGACCCTCAGACTTCAAGTCAAGCACAGACAAGTCTGGCACAAACTGGAGATACGAACAACTCAGATAAGGATGTGATTGTAGAGAATTCAAAAACTGGAGAAACGAGCAACACAGTTACGGAGGTGCTGACAGAGAAATCTAAAGAATCTTCTGTTGCTAGCTGAATGTTTGGAAACTTGGTACTCGATTATTCAGAAGTTGCTCCAGAGGAGGTTGCTGTGCCTGCCAAGCAGCTCCAAGCTTAGCACTTGGAGGCACCAAGTTCTTCAAGTTTTTGGATGCTCATGCCGTACTCTCACTGTGCATATCTGCGACAGAAAGAATCAGATTTTACCCCATGTGCTGTTATACTGACAACCGTTGCATGGATAAATTTAGTGAAACTGCTGCACCAGCCGAGGACATTCGTTGTGAGGAAGTTTCCGGGGCAAGATAGAAGTGAAATTATGAACCATTTTTACTGAACACGCGAGTTAAAACAATTTCTGAAGGAAATCTCTTTTTTTGTATTTTCAGATGTTTTTCTTATGTTTGTATCGGGGAGTTGCTAATATCAGAGATGTACATAAACAAGGATCTGAGCCAGGTGACGATGTCCCCTTCTTTTCTAAGAGCAGTAGCAATTTTTAAAATACAAGACTCCAATCTGTCAATCACAAGGTCATCAAAAAATGAACCTGTCTTGTTTTATTTACTTGTTCATTTTCCAGTTGAAGATGCTTGTCTATTTAAATTGTCTGAAAATGCATTAATTTATTGTTTGTTTTTAATGATTTTAATGAATTGATATAAAAAGCACCTATTCGTTTGAACGTTATATAACCCAAAACTATGTTTTATGGTGGCCCTTACGTGGTGTTACAATGCACCCCAACCGTCAGTAGTGGTTACTTTCCGTAGTATAGTATCTTTATCTTTTAGGATTATAATTGGGTGGCTCTGTAATTCTTGACTCAAATTCTGAACATGCATTGAAATTTTAAACATAAATTTAAAAATGATTCAAATAAAGAGACGAAACCAATAAAATAAAATGATCAAATTACAGTAGTAATTTGCTGAACCTTCATTCATTGGATTTTAAAAAGAATCATCTAAATGTGTAAATTCTTTTTTGTTCTTTTTAACCTTTCATTCTTTCACAAAGTAATACTAGTAATAATAATAATCTGTCATTATTTTTATATAATGTGTTCCCTGCAGCTTCGTTAACTATATATACAAAAATAAAGTACACATCTTGCATTCCTTTGCAGAAAATCAAGTATAATTTATGTTTTCTTTCACCTCATCTAAATCTAAAACTTTATAATCTGCTACTAAATGATTCTTAATTCAGCTTTTTTTGTTCTTCCTGACAGTCAGCCACCATGAATGAATGAATATGGTGATTTCAACTCGTTGAAAAAGATTTCCTAATAGCCTGTTATTGAATTAATAATTTTCTTTATTCCTTAGAATTAGCAATTGTCTTTTAGATCAAGTATATACAATCCCTGCATTAATCAATCAGATTATTACTGTAGTAAATAGAAGAAAACAGCAGAAAGAATCATAACTAGTCATTCTACAGTGTTTATACAAGGCCTGAGCCCACCATACCTAATTACAAAAGAATTAGAGTTTGCTCAATCATGATAAACCTGCAGCTGCCATCTTCTTCTTCTTCTTCTTCTTCTTTTTTGTCTCTCCAGTTATGTACTATTGCAGGCTCCTCAAAAGATTACCATGTATTTGCTCAGGAATTCATTTTTTTTTTTTTATCATGACCAGGGTATTACTACATGAAATGGCAATTAATTTTAGCAAAATGCTACCATGAAGGTGTGTTTGCTCAGGTGCCTAGCCTGGAAACAGAGTTATCGTGCATACAGCTTATTTGTTCTCAGGTGCCTAGCCAGGAATGCCATGCATTTGAAACCATTCAGGCATGTGGAACCTCTTGTGAAGTACAGGCCTGACATCCTTTTGCAGGGATAGGTTTTTGAGGAGTGGAAGGAGGACATCCAAAAGCTGCACTAGCCAAATGACAGAAACAGACAGAAAATGAGGTGAGAAATATTCTCAGGCAGTAACAGGAAAATTCTTCAATGCACCGAGATTACCTACCTGGTCATCATATGGCAGTCCAGCGGAGAACGGAACACATGGGATTCCATTCAATGGCTGTAGCAAGAAACTGAAAGGGTTGTTGTCAACAATCACAACTCGAGAGAGATCTTTTGATAAACATGACAGATCCTTCACAAGTTCTCGATATTCCCTGTGATTTACACAGTGAAAGATCGTCAGCATTTGCAAGCAAGGTCTTTAATCTATAAGCATCGGAATCCAATTAAATGACATCGCTGTCCCAGAGTCATGCAAGTGGTAAACAATGACATGTGAACTAGAATTAGCTTTCCACAAAAGCTATTCTTAAATGAATCTTCTCAGTGCAAGCTAGATCCTAAAAACCATTACATATGAAAGTACTTGATAAAAGGAAACAATCATGGAAGCTGAGACGAGAGGTGTGCCTCACATTACGCTCCAAAGGCATTTCTGACCTAGCCCTACTATTTAATAATATTCTCATTCCCAGTTCTAACATAATCAAACAAGTTAAAATACAAAACATCCATTAAATATTGCAACAGTAACAGGAATAATGTTGTGTGTGCAAGCAAGCTTCATTCGTAGTCACTTGATGCCTTTACCTAGAGTATACCAATAGCTTAAATTGGGATCAAATCCCACCACAGTTCAGATGGACAGGATTATTTAGTATGGTTGCTTGATGTCATACCTCGTGTGTAGCCCAAGGTTCAACGAACCTCTCAATGAACAGAAGAAGAAACAGAACAAACTGGATATAACCAACCTATCCATTTCAAGTTCCATTTCGCTTCGGTGAGTTTATAAATGGAACCTATGTTATGCTACAAGAACTGACCTTGCAATCTAACACCAACAGTCAAGAATACTCAGTTCTGCCACGTGATCCTAATACAAGAAAATAAATATGCTCACAGCATCAAAAGGTTGATGCCGCACCCATGTCGTCCAGCCCAGGGTTCCATGACGTCTCAGTAACCAACAAAGTGACAGCACAAACTGGTTATAGTCACTCATCCATTTAGAGATGGAACATATGTGACACTACAAGGACTGAACAAGTAATCTAACCGTACCTTTTGAGAAAACTCCATTCTGCCAGTCGATCCTAATATATAAGAAAGTAAGTTTGCTTACAATGTCAACAGGTTAATGCCACACCCAATATTGTCTAGCCCAGGGTTCAATAGGCATCTCAGCCAACCCTTCAACAATAATTTGCAGGGTCTGTTAGACTCCAAGCCTGCAAACTCAGCAGTAAGCTCAAGACTTTCACTAGTGAAGTAAGCAACAACCCAACCTTAAACCAGGAGAAACAGCCACAAACTTTCAGAGAATACATAATGCCGAAGTTCTCAAAAACAAACGTTGAGCATTATCCTAACAAGCAATCTAAGAGATTCTCAGAATCAATGCTGGAGCATTTTCCAGTTAAGGAACAGATTGGATATTCTATATATAAAAGTAATTTGCAATAAACAATGGCACTTACGTGCTAACAGTTGAAGGTCGAAAAAGACGTTGACTAAATCGGTTCTCCACATTATCCTGTCAAAGAGTGGACTGGCGTAACCTGTATGAAGCCTAAACACAATAAATAAAAGGAAAAAGAGAAAGTAGAATAACCGTGAAGATCAATAAGTCTAACGGAACAACATCTACCTTGAATACCAGCGGTAAACAAAATCAATCTGCAAATTCAACAATCTGTTTCAAGAACTCTTTCAAACCTGGTCTTTCAAGCACTGTCACATGATTAATTTCTAGTTTTCCTTCAACATCCTTTGATCCAGTAAATTAATGTTAATATCCACTGATACTGATGAAAACAAAGTACCAGGTAGAGAGAAAAAGAGAGAAAGACTTTCTCTGAAGAGAAACATTCCAATTCAAAACATTTCACTCCTGCTTCTACTGCTCGGGTGCGACTAATGGGTGGCAAGCTAGAAGTCTCATATGCACGAACTAGAGTTCCATCCAGGTCAAGCACCACCTGTATTTGCAGAGTAAACTGCATTTACAAAACTTATTGCTCGGGCAAGATAAGCAATACATAGCTACAAATCAAGGAACACCCTTCTGGCCAAAAAGACAACTTGATATGAAAAACAATAATAAACTTTCATAATGCGAGTGGAAGATTTCTAGACACAAACAATCCACTCTACAAAAATTCTAGCATATTATTTTTTTCTAATCACCTCCATCTCCATCTTTTTATATGATGCTCCAAGCATATATATATATATATATAATGCTAAAAATAAAATTGAAAACATCTGCAATTTTATTATATTTTTTTATAACAGTCACAAGAATCAATTAAACTCAAAAATCAAATAAATTATGTTAGCGAAACAATGTATATAATATATACTTAGATTGTTATTTAAAATAAATACTTTCAAGTCATTGAATTTACCTTGCATGTTACTAACCCCATTATATCCTTAACAATACAATATTGATATGCTTAGCCCATATTTAAAAAATAAAGCTTTAATAGCTGTCATGAGTGAACTAACAATTGTATCTAACACATATTAAATGCCTAAAAAATATTTAATTATATATTCATTGTTGTCTATATATCATAGAACAACTATCATTTGTTCTTTAATTAATATGTCACATGACTCATCAATTAAAATTAAAAATAATGAGCCACCTAGATCTTTAATAATCACATTTATAATCTCATTTACAACATTTTGAGTAATGTCTTTTTGAATATCTAGAGAAGTTAATTTATTATATCTAGGAGTTTCAGTGAAAGTAACTCTTTTAGTAACTTTATTATTTCTAGAAAGTAAATGCAAGAACTCTAGATAATTTTCTTGGTTGCTTGAACATTTACATTTATTATGGCTACAAAATAGAAGTCCTTGGTGTAACAAAAAATAAACACATTTTGTTGAAGCATTCAATCTAGTTCGATAATAACTTTGACTATTTACTGTTTGCATATATGATAAAGTCATGATACTTTATTTTTCATTCATTAAATTCTTATATTTTATTCGAGCTGCAATGTGACTATTATTAGATTTTCTAATATGAAGATCATTTTTTTTTTAAAAAAATTTGAAAACCTTCACCCACAAACTAATCAACACCCCCTTTTGACTTGAAGAGGTAACAATACAAGCAAAAAACAATATCTTTTGCTATACTGTACTTTACCATGTTGGGTATGTATTAAACTAAGTTGGATTAAAGTGTTATAATGTTGATATATTCCTAAATTGTTTTTAAGGATAATCACAGTGTGAAGGTTGACAATTTTTTTTTTTGTAGATAAGCTTTTCAGATTGCATCACTGTCATTTATATGGCATTCATAAATTGATCCTTTTAAGCCAGGGTTAGTAAGGATAGTGTCGTAGTTGATTTTAAAATGACTTTTCTTTGAACTTGATTGAGTTACATAACTTAAAGCTTTGATTGATTATTCATCCTTAAGAGATTTATGCTTAAAATACTTGTATAGTGACATGTTAATTTAATATGAACCTACTAGATTTTTTACATCATTAGTGTCAACACAATAATTCATTATTAAACAAAAGTCAGTTGAGTTATACAATAATTCACTGTTAAACAAAATTCAGTTGCGTTACACAATAATTCTAAATCTTTCATATGAAATTAATAGCAAAATACACATCAATTATCAATTTATCAAGATCAAAACCTATTTCAATTCATATTTATATGCATATCATAAATATATTGATTAAATTGTACTTAATCATTTCTAGACATTAAATTAAAGAACAATGCCTAGTATATGTGTAAGAGGAACAATGCTTGAAAAACATGTTTTTTATTTGATATTTTACTTACAAACAAATCATGTGAAAATATTAAATTTCAATAAACTACTTTGTCAATACAAGAGATGTCAAGAATAATGATTTTGTATGAATATTAATTTATTCTTTTATAATAAGAAAAGAAATATTTAGTTGATTAAATTAGTAGATTTAAACATTTATTTTGAATATATTTGAATATATTCATATCATAAACGCTAATATTTTTAATAATTAATTATAAAAGAATAAAACTAAAATTAGACAATGAAATAAATAAAAAAATAAAAAATTTACCTAAAGCATAAAGCAAAAGATAAAAAAAATAAAATTACTTAACTACAGTGGATGAAAAATTTTGATATGAAAGAAATAGGAAACGACAGCTCATAGAAAGAACAAAAAAACCTCTTTGTTAATCAGGTGAAGATAAAGAAAGGAAATGAAAAATGAAAAAGAAAAAAAATTAGGGCAACGAGCTGTACTTATATATTATATTATATTATGTTAACATATGATTCAACAATAATAAACAATATAAGCTTTCAGTGGGGTTTTTAAGTTTCTCAAAATGTAAAATGGTCTTTGAAGTTTAATAATTCATTTTACAGAATTTTTGATATTTTTATACATAATGGCCCCTTTTGGATAGAAAAGAAAAGAAAAAAAAAATAATCCACAATTACAACTACTGTATATATTTTATGCGTAAATAGTTTTCCGCATGAGAAAATGAGATCAAGAGTACATCCTTATTAGTCGTAAATTCAAAATTTATTAATGGAGAAAGAAATAAATAAGTCCAGAACATCTTATGTATTTAACTGTTTGCCTGCAAGCTTATATTTTGAGGTAAAAAAATGGACTTATAAGTGAATATGTTCTATAATGTGTTTTTTTTTAATTAACATTAAATATGTTCTTGATTCTGAACGCCTTTTACCAACACAAGAACATGGATTTCATTTTTTGATAAAAAATAAAATCTTTCTTTATTGTTTGAGTGATTTTGAAACCGTCTACCGTGTTCGAGAATAAATTCTTGGGCATATGTGGGGGTGATTTTTGTTGCAGAGAGAATTGGACGCCTCAACTTTGCCGGTGGAGAATTTTCATCGTGGATTATTCTTCGAAGTTATCTTGACGACCATGCAAGCTTCGTCCTTGTCGTAGCATTTATTTTAATCATCACTGGCTGTGGAAGAGTCGTCAGAATTTCTCTGCATTTAAAATGTGTCATCGGCAGAAAGTTGATCCTTCGGAGACTGATTCAAACGAAGGCAAATGAGGAGACTGATTCCATATTAGAACGAGGAATAGTCGTCAGATTGATTTGAATCTGTGCTACATGCATGCCATGGAGTGGTCTATTCTTGATGAAGAATGGGACTCCTTGTTTAAATCAAGATTAATTTTTTAGGAAGGGAATTGACTTGCGAGAGCTGAACCTGCAGGGAAATTGCCAGGGTCGAGTTTTGGCGGAAGAGAAGAGAACGTCGAACCTTTTTTTTTTTCTGTATTTTAGTTTCATAGATGGAAGACGAGAGAGCCATGCCGATTATTCCTCCTCTTCTCTTCCGAATGCAAAATTTGGCGAATAACGAAATTTGAATGTGAAAAAAATATCTAGATCACAAAAAACTAGTTATATAGGATTGTTATTAAATTTGATTAATTTAGGATGTTAAGAACTAGGCTTAACAATTTTTTTTTTTTTATAAAAAAACTATTGTTACTTAAAGATATTAAAGATATGATAATAAAAATAAAAACTCGTAAAATTAAATATCAATCAAATTATTTTAGGATATTTATTTGATATTACATTAACCTTATAATAAATAAATAAATTATAAAAAACCAATTTAAAATCAATTGAATATTAAAAAATAAATTTAAATAAAAAAACTCAAAAAAGATTCAATCATAGAAAAGCAAAGGAAAAAAATGAAGTCTAGCCCAGAGTGTCAACTTTGAAAACTCTTGAGTAATCTTCTTTTTTAGCATGGATTTAGAATTACGAAGTTGCTCTAATATGACTTGATTAACTTGACAAGTCCAAATAGAATTCAAGTGACTAAAAAAGTATGATTGAATTTTAAAAAAAGTTCTAAAATAATTTTTTTTTAATATTAAGATGATAATATATTATATCAACTTGAGCTACACTGCTACACGCATAAACCCCGCGGTCCAGCTTATGGATTTTATTGTGTTTATCAACTTTATTTTTTTAATTATTTTTTAATTAATAATATAGTAATAAAAATAAATATTTATAAAATCGAGAACCATCCAGTTCTCAAGATATTTATTTGAAAATATAATAATTTTATAAAAAGTAATATTAAAATAAAAAATTAAAAGAAAAAAAGCTAAAAATAATTTAATCAAAAATAAAAAAATAGAGCTGCTCCTTCACTGTTCACATGAACAATGAAGGAGCTGGTTTACCCTATTGGTTTAGTAGAGCAGTTAATTAAAATCAAGATAAAATTAAAAAAATATAAAAATATTCAATTGAAAGGAAAAAAAATGAAAGATAGAATTAAGGAAAAAAAATGAAAGATAGAATTAATGAAAAAAAGAAAGAAAGAGAAGGGAAAAAAATGCGGTAGCTCCTTCACTGTGCATAAAAATAGTCAAGGAGATGGGTTTATCCCATTTGATTTAGTAGACTAGGTGCAATAGTTAAGAAATAACGTCTTCATCAACGTACCTCTCCTTTATGCTTTCATGTCGCTATGAAAATAATGTCTTTTATTACAAGGTCTTCGTCAAATTTCCCTTAAATCGATCATATTATTTTAAAATAAAGTCGTTCTACTTGTCACTTTTATTTACCAACTTGTTCCCTTAATTTTTCACTATAAATACCTTCTTGCTTCAAACCATATTCATCACCATCGATTTGCCTCTCTGTCTTGATTACCTCAACCTCCTGACATAGCTAAGATACCATGGCTCGCTTCCCCGTGATCGCCGTGGAAATTTTTATAACAATCATGCTCCTCCTGTCCACTGGGATGTCCACCGCAATACCGAAACCTATACAAGGTTTGTGACTGCGATGCACTGATTTGGGCGTTGTTTTTCTGCCAATAAAATTATTGAACGAGTTTTCTAAACAGAGACTCTTCTTTCTCCAGCATTTTATCTTGTTTTGATCAATATTATGGCATTTTGGTGCAGGAAGGAAGCTTTTCCAGTATGATTTTAACAACGGTACGTATGGGCCGATGAACATCCCCGGTACACAAAGTGGATATCCTTAATTAATTAGCAGATATAGCTGGTTAAGAAATAAGGCCTTCATCAATGGAGGTCTACTTTATGCTTTTATATTACTATGGAAAGATTGTTTTTATTACAAGGAGAGAAACGAATGCAGTGGCAGACAGTTTAGCAAGGCAGGCTGTTCATAAGAACAGGGACTCCGTGCTTGTGTTGGATAGCCATTTATTTTAGGAAAGCTCTGTTTTTGGATCTTTTCCCCTTTATAGTTTTCTGTAACCATCACCTTGTTGGTCTTGCTATAACTTTCATTCTTTAGTAAATTTGATGGATGATGATTCCTTTTTCTGCAGAAAGACACTTTGACATAAAGCACTCACGTATACGTAATTCTCTTTTGGGGCCGGAAAATATTATTACACTCACCTTGGGGCCGGAAATTTTTTTTCCTCGTGGCCTGCTAAGCAAATACACATAATTCTCTTTTTAACGTATATATATAGAAAATTCAAAGTACATGAAACTGAATTAAAAAAAAAAACTACACAATCAAAATTGCACCATATTTTGTGGAATAAAATAATCCTTAATCAAATCTAAATTGACATCTTCACCAAGTTTTTATTTAATTTAAATGATCATAAAATCTACTTAGAACTTTTTATTTTATTTTATTATAAAGTATAATTTTAATGTATTTTATAACTGAAAATATTCATTTTATTGTAGTAGTGGAAACATGTAAAGTAAATTTATAATGAATCAACAAGTAAACAACTTATTTATTTCAATTAATCCTTGATTTAATTTGAAAAGAGTAAATATATTTTGAAAGCTTTCATGATAAATCATATCAATCTAATAATATTATTGTTGAGTTCTCAAACAATATATCTCTTCTTTACTGAAATCTCAAGGATAAAATTTCTCAAGCTTCCAAATAACATCAACATTAAATAATTTAAATTGTTCTTAGATTCTAAAATATAGCTAATTATAAGGAGTTTTATGGCCCTATCAATGAATTTATAATTTAATTCTTCAAACTAAAAATCTATTGCTAAGTTAAATGTATTATAATAATAGTGTTGGTAAAATGTTATCAATTCTTGTTGCTGACATGTACGACATATAGAATTTTTTATATGAAACATTCATACATGATATGTCAATCTTATACTGTGTGCAAATATATTGCACATGTTCAAGGAAAAGATTAAATCTGGTATCTCTCAAAGTTCCAAGCAATGTTTTAATAGTTGATATAGAATCAATTGTATTTAAGATGTCAATAGATTTTTGTTGGAAAGCTTAACAAAGTAAATCAGTAATCTCTATTATTTTATACATCAAATATAAGATGAATGTAAATTCAAAAAATTTGATCATAATCACACAACCACTAGCTTTTTTATGTATAGAGTCAGAAGATCTTTCTTGAGCTATACTTTCAAGCAAGATAGTAGTTGCACCATACATATCTATTAAGCGACAAATAAAATTAAAATGACAGTTCTAACGAGTAGTTTTACTTCAATGTAAATTATCAATTTGATTATCTCTTCTCTTAATCTTGTGTTATCCATTAGTTATCATATATCCAATTTCTATAATCTAAACAAAATGTAACTTGATATGACATTTGAGAGAAGTACTAATAAGATTGATAATGGTTGGTATTTTTTTTTAAATAACCAAATAAAAATATCATTTTCAGTTTTTGCAACTAATGTCAATTATAGTCGACGAGCAAAGCAATACACGTAATATACATAAGAGCAATATCTAAGAAATAGAACTTGTATTCTATTTCATACACCATACATATTGCTAGTACCATTATATTATTGATCTCATATAACGAAGATATGCAATTTATATCGTATATTATAAAAAAAAATATTTAAAAAATAGTACATGAAACATGCACAAACTTAAAAAAGTATTTTTGTAAAAAATCCTGAATCATTGCTTCCATGTCCAGTTTTTTGTTTAAAAACCTTTTGTTTTATATATTTTTTTTTGGAGGGGGTGTTCTTTATAACAAATTAATGCTCGTTAATTCCCTTATGAATCATCATTAGACAAAATAGCAAATTAACCTTTTGCTTTCGCTTCGCTATTTCATTGCACGCTTTTATGACCATGTTTTCAATGGTTAAATTACATGACCATGGAATATAATTATAATAGAAGCATTCCTTTACAAACCTGTCCCTCTCTTTTATGCTAACATGATAAATTATAAAGTATTAGCACTGTAATTTACTATCTTTATGTCATTTTCACTTCAAATTAACATTTATTGCGCTTTAAAAACATGCTCATTTAAAACTATATTCATATCAGCAGACCGAATTAATTTTTATTAAATCTGAGAAATTTCTTTCTTATGGGTTTTTGTAAAAATCCATGGAGAATAGAGAGCAAAGGATTGATACAGGCAGGCTAATCTTAAACAACACAAAATACTTATTGTGCTACTTGCCTAAGGTCGACAGGCACTTTTGTAGGAGCCAAGGCTGAAGTCTCAACAAAATGCAAGTTAGGATCCCTACAGTCACAAAACAATCTAAAATATTTTCACCTAGGCTAGGCCTTAGCGTAAACAGAATTACAAAATGGGGAAAGCATTCAGATTGAAATGATGATACTTTTTTACTCGGGAAATTTCTGGCAAGGTGCAAGAACGGCTTCTTAAAATTATAATTGCTCTTAGCTGAAGTCTCTTGCAGTTGCAGGGCTACAGGTTCTTCTTTCCGTGAAAGTAACCTGTTTTTTCTTTTACTTTAAACGAGTTTCTTTTTTGTTTTTGTTTTTTGGTGAAGGGCAGAAGGTAAAGTTTTTATATGGTGGGTTATTGGACTTGTTTAGGGCTGCAAGGATAAATAATAAGGAGAGAAATTATATAGAAAAGTTGCAGAAATGTATACATTACTGTTATATCAGAGTCCTATATACATTACAAGAGTCCTATGTATATTACAATCCTTTGATTCCAAAATGCTACATTTAAAGATGCAATGAATGATAAGATATGCACTTGATTCCTAAAATATCTCTTACAAATATAATCATAATTTGATATTTTTTGTAATATCAGTATTATCGTAAGTATATTTGATAATATCTTCAACACGCCCCTGCAGTCTGAATGAGAAATCACAAACATTGACATTAGAATGCAAAAAGTTAAATCGTGCAGTAGAGAGTGGTTTTATTAGGAAATTGGCTAGCTAATCAGGCCTAGATAGAAAATTGACAGTCAATTTTTTTCGTGCAACAAGATCTTTGATAAAGTGAAAATCAATCTTGATATATTTTGTTCGAGCATGAAACACTGGATTAAATGATAGATACATTGCTTCAATATTATCATGCTAAAGAGTAGGTCCTTAAGATAGTCATAGACCAAGTTCTGAAGCTAAAAATTGTAACTATTGTATTTCAGCACCGATGCTTATGAGAGCTTTGTATAGTGCCACTGTACTACTATGACCAACCATAACTTGCTGTTTGCTATGCCAAGATATTAAATTAGATCCAAGAAACACACAATAAGAACCAATAGATCTACGATCATCTGTGTCCCCTACCCAATTTGCATTGGAGAATGCCTGAAATGTGGAGGAACTTCTGCGAGACAAGAATAAACAGTAGGAGATTAAGTGTTTGAGATACCACATAATTCTTTTTACACATTTCTAGTATGATTGTTTTAGTTGATGCATGAACTTGCTAACATTATGTACTGCGAAGTCAATATGAAGTCAAATGAAAGAGAGATAAAGAAGATCCCTAACAATGCTTTTGTATAGAGTAGGATCATCAAATTGTGCAGCATCAGTGGTTATCAACATTATAGTAATAGACATTGGTGTGGAACAAGGCTTAACATCATTCATTTTGATTTTATGAGAAAATCAACAATATATCTATATTGAGTGAAATAGATTCATGTATCATCAAAGATAGCTTTAACCCTTAAGAAAAAGGTGAAAGAGCTAAGGTATGTGATAACAAACTCTTGTTGTAGCTACCAAATGATAATTGTAATATCTAAATCATTAGAGCTAGTGATTATAATGTCATCAATATATATAAGGATGTATATGGTGCTAACGGTTCTAGTATATAAAAAGAGTGATAAATTTGTTTTACTACCAACAAACTTGAATTGTATCAACATAGTAGCAAAACGGGAAAACCATTGGCGAGGTGCCTGTTTAAGTCCATATAAAGAGTGTTTAGCTTGCATAGATGGTTAGCAAACTAAGGATGTTTGAAACCTAGAGGTTTGTCCATATAAACCACGTTTGTCAAGTTTTTATGGAGAAATGCATTTTGGACATCTAGCTGACGAATTGACCAATTGTTACAAATTGTAATAGGTAAAACCAGTTATATAGTTGCAGGTTTTACAATTGGACTGTAACTTTCATAAAAATCCACCCTAGTTGCTGATTGTAACCTTTAGCAACCAGTTGAGCTTTATATCTTTAAATTGTGTCATCAGCTCATTGTTTGATCTTGAAAATCTAATGATAGCCAATGACATTAACATGGTATGATGGAAGAACTAGTGCCCAAGTATGATTTTATAGCAAGACATTAAACTTAACATTCATTATAGATCGTCAATGATAAGATTTAGAGGCCTCAATAAAAAAAAGGTTTTATAAAAAGTGGAAAGATAGATACATGTAGTGCTTAGGGTAAAGGCTATAAAGTTTTACCATTAGGTGTTCCTTTTGGTTTGAATATGTTAATTTTGGATTTGGTAACCATTGAATGAGCATTTAAAACAACAAGAATAATAGGTGTTGTATTTGGAACTTTTATGAGAGGTAAGTTAGGGAAAATACTTGTTGGTGGTGAATTTACCAGATTTGAAAAGGATGAAGATACTGGCAAGCATGAGTTATTATGTGGTGAAGGTGAAGGAGTATCAAAGATTGCAAATGTTAGTGACAGAGGAGGTATAACATTTGAAAATGGTATCAATGTGGAGGTAGAGTCTTGATAGATAAAAGGTGATCGAGCAAGAACTTTATATGGAAAATTATTTTTATAAAAAAGACATGACGAGATACATAAACTTTACATGTTGCAAGATTAAGGTATTTATATCCATGATGGTTCAAACTACAACCAATAAAGATATAGGTTTTAGATCTGAAATCTCTTTTTTGTTTGTTATATGGTCGAAGATAAGGCTAGTAGGCACAACAAAAAACTTTAAGGAAATGATAATCAAGTGTATGATGATAATCAATTTCAGATAGAGATTTTTTATTGAGAATAAAGGTAGGAAGACAATTGATAATATAAGTAGCCATGAGAAAAGCATCTCCCAAAACTGTTATGAAATATTAAAATGTGAAAGTAATGATAGACCAACTTTAATAATTTATTTATAACGACATTCAATTGCACCCATTTGCTGATGCGTGTATGCATATGCTTTATGATGATGAATTTCAATTTGAGTTAGGAGCATAGAAATTTGACAATATTTGCCTCCCTAATTAGATTGGATATTTTTTATTGTAGGATTAAATTATTGTTCAACAGAAGTTTTAAAGAGTAGAAACACTTTTCTCTACATCAGACTTTAACTTCAAAGGAAACAACTACATGGATTTAATACAATCATCTAAAAAACATACATAATATTGAGCACATCTGTTTGACAAGATAATTGTTGGTCCCTATATATTAGTATGCACTAAGTTTAAAGGATTAACTGATTCATGGTCATTGGTTGTGAAAGACAATCGACTACTTCTAGCTAGTTGATAATCTACACAAACTGGAAGTCTTTTATTTGCAACAAGTAACATAAATGCAAAAATTGATTTGTAAAGAACTAGAAATAAGGCACGACCAAGCCTGTTGTGCCATAATGGATAAAAAGCTTGCATAATTGTAAATGCATGAGGAGGAAAGGTGTCAAACATATTGGAGAATGAATATAAACCATATTTAAAGGTGCCGCAATGAAGGATTTTCCCCGAGTAGTCCTTAATGAGAAAAAAACAATCATGAAATTCAAAACACACAAGATTATCATTGCATCACTTTTGGATATAGACTAAGTTTTTTTAATGTTAGGGATTATAACAATTGATTTAACACAAATGGTGTTTTTTAATGTGTAAGAATATAAGAGCCAATTTCAGAAATATGCAAATCTGCACCATTGCCAACAATAAATTGATCTGTACCAGTGCAGTCATCACTTTATAAATTCAAGTTGGCCATGTTATTGGTGAGATGATGTGTAATACCTTTATCAATGTGCCAATTGGATTCTAAAGTAGTAGTAGTAGTGGCTATTAGACCATGAAGGTTGTTGGATTTAGATGTAGGATCACAATAAGTAATATCAAAACAGTGATAACATCTCTTTTTCAAATGTCCAGGTCTATCACTTACCTAGTATATCACAACATCTCTATGAAATGAGATCTTGCCATATGATCCATTATAGAAGGAACCTTCTTTATAATTTCACCCTCATCCTCTATAGTTATTTTGCCTTCTATAATGTTAAGAATTAAGTTGACGAGTAACAATGTGAATTGTTGGTTGAACAATGGGTTGATTGTTGTGTAGTAGACGTGATTTTATTATGACTAGGGGAGCATATACTTCTTTGAGGGTTACAGGATCTGTATGGGTTGTGATAGTTATAATAAAAGGGTCATAATCATATCCAAAATAAGATAAGAAATATAAGATGATTTCATCACAGTGAAGAGCATGTCTAGCAACAAAAAGTTTATCTTTCATACATTTGATCTGCATGAAATAGTTGTATGTTGATTACGTGCCTTTATAAGTGTTAATGAGTTCAGTGTAGAGTCGAATAACTCAAACATATGATTCAGTGGAGAGGATTTAGTTAAGGCACACTAGATTGTAGTAAAAGTGGTATGAGAAACAACTTGAACATGAATGTTTTATGATATTGTAGAGAAAAAAATGGCAACCACTATGGCATCTTGTATTGTTAATGTTTATAAAGAGGATTAGGAATGACAAAGGAAGTTTTAGGTACAAATTTTTTTTTGGGTTAGATGAGAATGGTTTCATCATGGTAACCAAAAAGTCATTGCTTATGAAAGAAAGGAATTAATTTTTCTTTCCAAACATGATAGTTATCTTTTAAGAGTTTTGTAATATTTATAGCTATAGGGGAAACAAGTGATGGATTGCCATTAGTGATAGTATCAGTAATGTTTATTGAGGAAGAAGCCATTTATGTGACGTTAGTTAGTGGCTTTGATACTATGCAACAATGAAAGAATAAAAAGAGAAATTATATAGAAGAGTTGCAAAATAGTTTGCAGAACTATATATATTACTGTTTTATCAAAGTCCTATATATATATATATATTACAAGAGTCTTATGTATATTACAATCCTTTGATTAAAAAATGCTAGAGTCAAGGATGTAATGAATGATAAGATATGCACTTGATTCCTATAATATCTCTTGCAGATAAGATCATGATTTGATATTATTTTTAGTATCAGTATATTTAATAATATCTTTAATAAGGGTTAAAACACACCTTAGCCTTCTATTTCCTTTTGCCTTTGTATATTCAGTTGTTTGTGTAATTAAATGAAGTTAAACAATTTAATCTTCTTAATTATATATTCTTACTATATGTGTGTCTATATATATATATATATAAGTCTAGGTCGCTGGCCAAGCCTAATAAGGACAGTTCCAGGCTGTTGTTCGAAACTAATAAAAATGGGCCTAGGTGCCTAAAAAGATGTTGGGCATGTTGCTTTTTGCCCACCTAAGGGGTGCTAGGCACATGTCTGATTAGAGTTCTAGGCTAGCATCCCTCATGAGCTCAAGCGCACACCTGAGCTTAATATTTATAGGCCTAGATAGAATGTTTAAGCTTATTGTTTGATTGGAACAGGTTCAAGCTACTTGTATGAGCCTAACATTCTAATATTTTTTTTTCAAAATCACACATGAGTCTCTTAGTATTTTATACCGATCTAATAAGTATTATTATGAGTGGAATATGACTGAAAATACCACATTAATTTATACGAGTGAAATGACTCTTTAACCTCTCCTTTACATAAAAAAACAGGATTCATGGGCTATAAATACCCGATGAATTCTCCAAGCTCTAGGTTTGTATTCTCCTTCATTCTCTCTTGCATATATATTTTCAAGGTCTATTTCTCTAAAATATTATTACACTCTCTTTCACTACAAAGATATTTAAGCATTTAAGAGCCCTCAATTAACAAAAAGAAACTTTTTTACAAGTATCAGCCATATTGGCTTACTAGTCACCATCTGCTTGCTATCAGCCACTTTAGTTTATTAGGCATTATCTACTTGCTACAGTTCATCTTTGCTTACCAAGCACCACCCACCTCGGCTTACTAGGCACTAGCTACAAACAACTTTGGCTAGCTAGCTAGCAACCATATGAACTTCCCATATCAAGTTATCAAACATCTCAGTTAGAGAGATTCATTCAAATTGTTATAACTAAGTGATTAACTAGTTATCTAAAATACAAGTCTTATTGCTATGCTATTTGAATTTTTTTAGGACACAAATGATTGGTACTGTTTGTGAAAAAACATATCAAAAAGTCATCAATTTCTTACTAAACTTTGTTTTTAACATCTCCAGGTTATTATATGGTGTATAACTATAAAGCACTTGGACTAGAGTGTATCATGGATATACTCATTACCATCATCTCAAACACTTCTACCTAATTAGAATTTCAATAACTCATTAACCAAGTGCAAGTCTTTACTAAAGCTGTGTTGGCAATTCAATGAGAAAATTAAACCATGCCACCCTAACAAGTTTTGGCACTTATGGTGACACACTTAACCCTAACATCATTGCTCTTAGTTGCTCCCAGCACCCGTAGGCAATTACACTACCTAGAAGAGCCTATAAAAAATGATCTTGAGGAGAGTATTTTTTTTCCTTTACACTTGCCAAATCCCTTTAGGGGTTGCTTACATCATTGCAATACTCGTGTACATAGTCGGCACTCTAAACACTCTTCCTCTAGCTACTGTGGGATGATATTTAATGACCAATCTTATTGTCCCATGCCAAACTCCCCAAGCTCCCTAAAGCCTAGCATATCAATTTAGGATACACTATCCTTGATAGAAAGTAAGTTTATATTTAAAATAAAATAATTTTACCTCTAACATATGTTTTTTTATCTACATATCTCCAGTGGAGCGTTTAAGGCTTTTGAAATCTCTATGGATTGATCTTAAATGTCCTATCTCTCTAGTGCAGTCTTAAATTGACATGACTCTCTAGTAGAGCTTTCGGGCTTTAAGAAATATCTAGGGATTGATTTTGGAGCTCTCGCCTCTCTAATGTAATCTCAAATTGGCTCAACTCTTTAATATGGCTCCTGAGAGTCATGAAATCTCTAGAGATTGATCTTGGATCTCCTATTCTTGAGATATGATCCTAGATCTCTCTCTCTCTCTCTTGTTGTAGTTTTGAATTAACATAATCCTTTAGATGGACTCTTAGGTCTCATGTTATCTCCAATTATGATTTAGTATATCTCGCTTTCTAGTGTAGTCTCAAATTAAGACGACTCATCAATAGGGCTCTTAGACCTTACACCATCTCCAATGGTGATATCGAATCTTCTACTCTCCTGCACAACACTCTCTTTAATGGGAGTCTTTCACACCTTTATGTCATCATTATGGAGGCTACAAGCCTTTCGTTCTAAAAATAATAACCATAAGTTAAAATAAGGGCTTTAACGCCCCATGTAATCACCAAAGAGGCTACATGTCTTCCACTTTAAAAAAATGATCACTCTCTAGTGTAGGACTTTTATACCTCATAAAAATGTTATAGAGGTATATAGTCTCCCAAACTATATTGACTACTCTTTAATGAGTGACTTTCATGCCTTATGTCATCACTATGAAAGTTACATATATCTCCTACTCTATTTTGACCACTTTTAGTTGGGACCTTTCATGCCCTATACCATCTCTATAAAGGTCATAAACCTCCTATATTTCAGTATGAACACTCTTTAATGAGAGGATCTAACATCCTATATCATTTGCTATGCAGTTCACATACCTCTCCCATTTGAATATGAACACTTTATATTTGAAAGGCTCCTAAATCCCTAGGCCATCATCAAGGAGGGCACAAAGCCCCAACTTCTTAGTGAGATTTTTCTCTAATAGTGAGTTGTTAAGCCCCACATCATTATCATAAGGTCCATAAGCGTTCCACTATAGTGTGATCTCTTTTTAATATAGGTTTCCAAGCTCCACACCATTGACTAGAAAGCCATAAGCTTTTCTTTCTTCATTATGATCTTAGATTAGTATGGGGTTGTTGGGTCTTATACTATTATAGAGAAAAACCTTCTAGGGTTACCCCTAGTCTCTCAGAAATTTCTAAGTTCAAGCTTCACCTTTAGGGGTTTCATTGGCTATTTAGAAATTTTTCAAAGTATGATTTTCTCCTTCTAGGATTTCTTAACGTTTTAGAAAAAATTTTAAGAATAGACTCACCCTCTTTAACCCTTAAAATGTTTTCTAAGTATAATAAGCTCACTCCTTTTGAATTCCTTTAACTACTTAGAATTTTTTCTAAATACAAGCTTCACCTTCAAGGGTTCCTCTAGTCACTTAAAATTTTTATAAGTATAAACTTCATCTCTAAGGTTTCCCCTAGCCATTTAGCAATTTTTTGAAGTATAAGTTTTTTCTCTATAGGTTCCCCCTAACTAGTTATAAATGTTTCTAAGTACATACTCACCCTTTTATAAGTTTCTTCAGCCTTTTATAATATTTTCTAAATATAGCCTCTCTCTTTGACACGACAAAAAGATTGATATTTTCTCCCAAGTATAGAAGTGTCAAAGTAATAAATAACTAGGCAAGTCTAAGGTTGAACCACATAGAGGTTAACTGTATAAACTACAAATAAAAAAGTAGATAATAACAGAAAAGGAGTTTAAAATAGCTTTGAAATGTGATATTGATGTAAGGATTTAAACAAATATAAAAATTTATGAAGGTTAGAGGATCCACTAATGGTATTTCAAACAAGTATAGTATAAACTCCTTTTATTACTCAAGTGGAAACCACACACAAAGAAGATTCCCATCGAATTATAAATTGTTAACATGATTACATTAATTATCTTATTCAAATAATGTTAATACTTAGTAAATGTTGTCAAGTATTAATGATGTTAATTTATGTTAATAACAAATCAAGTTTCTTTTATAACACATAAATCAGTTATACCATATGGTTGGGCTTTGAAAGTACCAAGTATTTGTTGCATTAAGGGTTATACAACATAAATCTAGATTAATCATTTAACAAGCAAAGTATTAAAAGTAAACAAAATAACAAATACAAAATATGTTAATATCAAACATTAAAGTCCATATTAAGTTTATACTATAATTATTCTTACACCAATTTTGTAACCTTTTCACCTTGATATAATAAAGTTAACTAAACATGATGAAAAAGTGAAACATAAATAAACAATATAAGAACATAATTATATAAGTATAGTAAAGGAGATGAAAGACATAAAAAAGAGATTAATAAAAGCAAAACTTAAGCATTACAAAAATATAAGAAAGAGAGCAAGAACATGATCTTGATATGAAAACCAAGATGCCTAAATGCATGACAAATGCCTTCTTTTATAAGCTAAAATTTAGAACTATTGATTTGATGACTAATTGTTGAGTGGGTGGCCACATCATGACTTGGTGACAATCTTTATTTTCTTATCTGAAGAAAACATCATTGCTAATGTTAGAATTTGAACAAATATCTTCATGAAAATTCTAGAAAACTATCCCAGCTTTCCAACAAAAAAATAATCAGTGTATTTAGACTCTTAGAACTCGAGATATGGGTTGAACACTAAACAATGTCTAAGCTGCTGGATAGATTCTAACTTCTCCGTTGTTGCTACAATTTGAACTTGAAAAAGATCTTTTTGAATCTTAGACACTCATAAAAGTTTTAGGCATATGTTCTAGCTTTTCATCTATATAAACTAGACCTAAATCCAAGTTCTATAACTCTAGTTATGATCCAATAATCGAATGATGTTCTAGTTTGGACTGAACCAACATCTCTTTTCTAAGCTTAACCCTCTCTGTCTTCTCAATTTCAGTAGTTAAACTTATCAATCAATACTTTGATTTATATGATAAGCATGCATTTAAAATAAATATTTATCATAAATTAAAGTTATCTTATATTATTAGATATAATATTATAAAACATGCTCTAGTTAAAGAGTTATTGATACTTCAAGTGAAAATGATGATATAAAACCTTGATAAAAATATATTTTTAAGTACTAATCATACTTCCCAACCAGTTTGTTACTAGTCCCTAGTAATCAAAGCGTTAAAATAAAAAACAATTTGCAAATTCCACAAAGTAAGTTATTCATCATTCAACTTTCATTAATCTATCCAGATAAACAAACTCTCATTAAATTTATGTATATGCTCAATACCTCTTAACAAGATATTAATAAACCTTTCTTTTATGCTCAATATATCAACACATAATTATGGGGCTTTTCTTGAAAGAAAACAAAATTTTTGTTCTAATGTTTAGGGTTAACTTCCTTGGGTTGAGATTTTTTTTCTTTTTTTCATATATATATATATATATAACTTAAAACATCATGCATCTTTAACCCATGTAACGAGCTTTCAGCTAATGACTCCCAGACTAATTGGTTTTAGGGTATTAGGTATTGAGACACCCCTACGAGCTTAGTAACTCGGGTCGCAAATATTAATACTTAGACAGTGTAATGTTTGATTCCCTTAAACTTTTCTCCTCAAACCATGTAACAAGCATTGAGTCAATAACTCCTAAGTCAGTTGACTTCAGGGTATTAGGTATTAAAAAACCTTTTCGGGCTTAATTGCTTAGGTTAGAGAGGCTATGAAACCAAGTTTATCTATATATTTATTATCATCATTTTTTTTCTGCTCTTTTGTTTTACAAATTATATATTATTCATTTCCCTTAGTTTTTATCTTTAACCAAAGAACATAAATAATATAATAATCCAATGTGTAACCTACAATCATATGTTAAAGTTTGTGTCCAAATTAAGTTTTAAGAATACATATTAAATGAGTATATGAGCAGAATTAAGTGATAGTAATGAGAGAGTTTGTAAGCTTGAATATTTCAAGAAGTATTGTGATAGACCTTATTAAGAATGGTTACTAATATACGTCTCAAGAGTCATAAAAAAATCTCTTTTACTCTACTATCATAGTAACAACAATTTTGCACATGCTTTATGAAATAGAAAATACAGTTAGTTAATTTTTTTTTAACCTACTACCCTCTCTCCTCAACCAAAATGAGACATTGTCCTCAATGTTCTAAGGTATAAAGATAAAGTGTAGAAGATATCACCTGAAATAACAACATTGACAAACTTGAAACATACTAAAATAAATATAAGAAACAACAAAACACAATAATAAAACCAAAAGGCATAAAAATTCATAAATGAAGACTCAAATCTAATATAATTTTTTTATGGCTTTTCTTAGATGACCAATTTATACGACTCATGGAGGGATCAATTACAGGAATGGAAGATTGTAGTTGGTCAATTAATTGTTCAGTAGTAGCAGTAGAGATGATGATTTGGTGTGCAGAAGATGTTAGAAATCTTGTTCCACAACATGATCAAGAAAAGACAACTTATCATAATAACCATTAACATTTAATAGGCCTATAAGTTTATGGTGAATATATAGTTGAGCCCAAGAGAAAATGTGAAAGATCTCTTCCAATATACCTAGACCACCTAGTAACGCAATGAAGGCATCAATATGGTTAAACATTACATTCATTTAAGTAGACATTGTGGAGACCTGTAGTTCCTCTCCAATTGTTTTTCCAATGTTGTCCTCTTGTACTAAAGCTTTAGGGACAACCCCTAAAATTTGACTACCTTTTAAAAACACAACTATTGACACACCTCCCATTAACCAAAGACAACCTCTTTTATACACTAAATGAATCTTTCTCTTAGCTAGCACCTAACTAAGATGATTTGCTAATTCTAAAATTTTTCTTTCTTTCCTTGGACTAGATCCACCAAAAACACAAATATTTCTTTTTTGATGACCTTAGGAACTTGTCATTTTTACACACTTCTATTTTTATTGAATGTAAAGGTTGAGTAGAAATGAAAGGAAAGAAGAAAGTATTTTATAGATGATAAAATGAAAAGGCAATCATACCACCTATATCTAGGCTAGCTGGAGTCCTTATCTCTCTCTCACAAACACACACACTCTCTCTTTATTTATTTATTAAAAAAATTATATGTATAGGTGGTTATGATTGTGCCTCATATTTGTCTTTGATTTTATGTCCAAGAACGACTTAAACGCTCGTTATGGGTCGAGAATAGGCTTCCCATCCAGTTTTCTTGAAAGCTAGCAAACATGGTATTTTTTAGTCAGATTTCCAAGACTATGTCCAGCATGTTCTTTATGAAAATGAGTTTATAAGTCATGAATTGCATGATGCTTATCTCGACTATGATGAGACTTAAGAGTCAATAGAAGATTATCTAAAGACTCTCTATATTTTGAAATAAATCCCACTTTTTGACAATTTTCACAGGTTTTGCGAGATGCATGTGATTCCTTAAATATGGTAGGCCAGGAAAATCCACTTTGTAAGATCTCTACAGTCCTTTTTTTACGAGA
The DNA here is from genome assembly GCA_015708895.1 of Populus ilicifolia. NCBI lineage: Eukaryota > Viridiplantae > Streptophyta > Magnoliopsida > Malpighiales > Salicaceae > Populus > Populus ilicifolia. The sequence goes on along the minus strand of SRLM01000155.1, from coordinate 636,565 downwards.
AATGATCCTTACATGCCTTAGCGTGACAAAGTTTATTGAAATTACTTACCTTATTATTAGGAATGCATTTTTGAAATATTTGATCAGCACAATAATTGAATAAGTAAAGGTCATCCCAATAAAAATTTTACACATTACTAAAAAATTGTCTTTTATCTTTGGTACTCTAGTGAGCTGGCAAAAATCCTGAAGCAAGAAAATTAATATTTTCAGCAAACTAAGGCATTGAATTAAGAGAAAGTAAAGATTCATTAGGAAAGTAATCATCGATTGGTGTGATGTCGGATGTCGAATTTGTTGTCACTTTTGATAAAAGATCTGCATCAATATTTTCAGTGCCTTTTTCATCCTTGATTTCTTCCCAATTGGTCATAACATGAGAAAATAGAAGTGCTGGGGGGGGGAATCAATCTTTTCTTTCCAATGTTTAAATTCAACCCCTTCCTTACCTTTAGAGATTGACTCATCATCTTTCTCACAAGGTTCAAGAATTGGTTTTTGAATAACCTTACCACTACAAAAAGTGATGAATGATTTGACTTGATCCATGTGTTGACTTCTATGACTACTTGCATTTGCATTGCATTGCCCTTTGAGATTTTATTGTGGTTGAGATGGAAACTTACCTTTCTCTTGAAAACTAAGAGCAGATGTGAATTTTGTAAGAGTATCTTTAAGATCTGTTATGTTTTGAGCAAGTTAAGTGTTGATTGTCTCTTGCTTTTTAATAAATACATGCAAAATTTCCTCAAAATTTCTAATAGGAGGTGGAGTATAAGGAGGTGCATATCCATGAGAGTTTTGAAAATTATGGTGTGCTTGAAATGGTGGTTGTGAAGTTTGTATATTGTTATTATTACTCTTCCAACTGAAATTTGGATGATTTCTCCAACCAAAATTGTATGTTTGCGAGTATGGGTTATGGTTAGCCCTTTAGAAACTGTTTAAAGCATGAGCTTGTTTATGGAAGCATTCCTTAAAAGAAGTCAATGTTGGACAGTTATTGGTTAAGTGTTCATTAGTTTCATAAATTTGATACACAATGTTTTCAATAAATTTTAATTTACATCTTTTTCAATTCTAATACCTCGACTTTTCTAGCTAAAGATGCAAACTTAGCTTGGAGGTCTTGATCTTCCTTAAGGTTGTATATACCTCCACTAGATGTATGAGGTTGAGTTTTACTCGGTGTCTCATAAGTACTCGCGGTGTCCTAATTTTAAGCATTTTCAGCTAACAAGTCTAAGTAGTCCATCGCTTCATCAGGGTCTTTATCATCAAAACTTTCATTGCATATCAATTCAACTATTTGCTTATCTCTAGGTGTTAACCGTTCATAAAAATATGAAACTAATCTCTATATTTCAAAACCATGATTAGGGTAAGTATTAAGCAAGTCTCGATACCTATCCCAACATTGGTAAAATGTTTCTCCTACTTTTTTAGTGAAAGTGGTGATTTTTCTTTTGAAAGAGTTTATTTTGTGAGATGGGGAAAACTTCTTTAAAAATTGATGTTGCATTTCATCCTAAGCACGAATGGATCCTGGTCTTAAATTTTGTAGCTATGTTTTAGCTTTATCTTTTAAAGAAAAAGAAAAAAGCTTTAATTTGATAGTGCTCATGCTACAATTTGAATCATTATATGTGTTGCCGACCTACTCAAATTCCCTTAAATATAAGTATAGATTTTTCAATTCTAAGCCATGAAAAGAAGATAAAAGTTGAATAATGTCTGGATTAAAATTAAAATGAGATGCATCGAGAGGAAAAACAATGCATGATGGTGCACTTGTTCTTGTGAGATTCATGTGATCTCTAAGTGTTTTAGCATGGTTATTCTCATTATTCTCATTATGAAGTGATTGATTATCTTGTTTGGCCATATTTTCTGAAAGTAATAAGGATACCCTACAAAGTCTACCACTAGATGTACGTGACCACACTCTCATGCACGTTTAGGAATAGAATAAAAGAAAAAAGAAGAAGAAGAAACAAGAGAAAAGAAACAAAGTTATATACAAGAAAAGTGAAAATAAAATAAATATTATAATTTGTATAAGGACTTATCTCCCCGGCAATGATGCCAAAGACTTGACACAATGAAAAGATTAATGTCTTCTCCCAAGTGCAGGAGTGTCAAAGTAATAAATAACCCGGCAAAACCGGGGTCGAACCACATGGAGGTTAATTATACAAATTACAGATAACAATAACAACAACAACAACAACAACAACAACAACAATAAAGAAAAAGAAGGAGAAGAATAAGAAGATGATGATGAGAATTTTGAGATGGAATATTAATGTAATGATTAAATAATGATAATAACAAATGTCAAAGTTAGAGGTTCCACTATTAGTATGTCAAACAAGTATAGTATAAACTCTTATTATTCAATTGGAAACCACACACAAAAGAGATTCTAATTAGATTATAGATTGTTAACATGATTACATTAGTCGTTTTATTCGATTAATGTTAATATTTGTAAATCTCATCAAGCATTCATGATTATAACTTATGTTAACAACAAATCAAGTTCTTTTCATAGTTCAAGTGTCGGTTATACCATACAGTATGAACTATGAAAGTGCCAAGTATTTGTTGTACCAAATGTTATACAACATAAATTAAGATTAGTCATTTAACAAGCAAAGTATTAAAAAGTGAACAAGATAAAAAATACAAAACATGTTAGTATCAAACATTAAAGTCCATATTAAGTTTACACTATACTTATTCTTACATAATTAGTATAACCTATTCACCTTAACATAATAAACTTAGCTAAATATAATAAAAGAAAAAAAAACAAAATAAGAACATAAATAAGATAAAAGTTAACTAAGTAAATGAAAGGAAATGAAAGGCATACACTTGATATTAATGAAAGCAAAGCATAAATATTACAAAAAATACAAAGAGAGAAAGCAAGAGCATGATCTTGATTTGGAAACAAAGATGCCTAAATGCATGGCAAATGCCTCCTTTTATAGGTTAAAATTAGGAACTATTGATTTGATGACTAATTGATGAGTGGGTGACCAACTCTTGACTTGGTGATAATCCTTATCTTCTCTTATCTGCCCAAAACGTCATTGATAATGTCAAAATTAGAACCATTTGAAAACATGAAAGTTACAAAAAATTATCTCAGCTTGCTTATGTAAACAATTCAAGTTATTTGGACTTCTAGAACTCCAAATATGGGCCAAACACTAAATAGTGCTAGGGCTGGAAGACAGATTTAGACTTTTTTATTTTTGCTATAATTTGGACTTGAAAATGATCTTTTTAAATCTTGGGCTCCATATGAAAGTTATATGCCTATGTCTTACCTTTCCATCCATATAAAATTGACCTAAATCTGAGACCTATAGTTCTAGATATGACCCAATTACCAAACAATGTTCCGGTTTGAAATGCACCGACATCTCTTTTCTAAGTCTGGCCATCTCTTTGTCCTTTCAATTTCAGTTCTTAAATTCATGAACCAATCCTTTCATTTATGTGATAGGCCTATATTTAAAATGAATATTTACTATAAATTAAAGGTATCTTATATTATTAGATATATTATTATAAAACATGCTTTAGTTAAGGAGTTATTGATACTTCAAGTGCAAAATGATAATATAAAACCTTGATAAAAATACACTTTTAAGTACTAATCATACATCTTTGAAATATTTGATCAAGACAATATTTGAATAAGGATCATCCTAATAAAATTTCTTCACTTCGTTTAAGAACTTTCTTTTATCTTGGGTACTCCAATAGGCTAGCAAATATCCTAAAGTAAGAAAATTGATATTTTTAGCGAACCAAGATGTTGGACTAAGAGAATGTAAGGATTTGTCAAGAAAGTAATCATTAAGTGATGGAATGTCAGATGTCAAATATATTGTCAATCTTGATAAAAGATCCATGTCAATATTTTTGGTGCATTTCTTATCTTTGATTTCTTCCTTAGAATAAATCATTTGCAATTCTTTAGATTCATCAAACTCAATTTTACTCAAGGTAGATTCAAATTGATTATAAATCAATTTTTCAATAAGATCTACTTACTGTAAATCATTATCATCTCTAGGTTACTTATAAATATTAAAAATATTCATTTTCAATGTCATATTTTCAAATAAAAGCTTCATCAATCCATTCATATAATTAATTAATGCATTAAAATTACAAGAAACAGACATCCTAAAATAATGGAAAATGAATTACATGCTTTAACAAGTTGTGTGTCCAAGATAATAAAATCCATGGGATAAATGAATTTATCAACTTGTGCTAACATATTTTTAACTATGTCTTTAGGCACTTTTACATATCTATTAGCAAGTAAGAGAGTTACAGAAATTAGTTTTAACTCACTTAGATTGAGACTTTGGAAAATTGAATATGGAAGTCAATTCAAACTAACTCCAATATCAAGTAAAGCTCTTTCAATTTTATATTCTTTAATAAAGCAAGAAATTCTAGGATAACTTATATTTCAAAGCATTAATATTCCGAAGAATGACAATTACTTGTTCAGCCAAAAAAGACCTTTTTTTTTACATTCACTTTTTTCTTCACACTGTACAGATCTTTCAAAAGATTGACTCATCATCTTTCTCACAAAGTTCAAGAGTGAGTTTTTCAATAACCTTACCATTATGAAGGGTGATGATTGATTTGACTTAATCCATGTGTTAGCTTCCAGAAGTACTTGTATTTGCATTACATTACCTTTTGAGATTTTGCTGTAGTTAAGCTGGAAACTTACCTTTCTCTTAAAAACTAAGAGCAAATATAAATTTTGCAAGAGTATCTTTAAAATTTATCATTGTTTGAGCAAACTGAGTATTGATTATCTCTTGTTTTTCAATGAATGCATAAAATGTTCCCTCAAGATTTCTTATAGAAGGGGGAGTATAAAGAGGTGCATATCCATTAGAATTTTAGATAATATGGTATGTTTGAAATGATGGTTATGAAGTTTATGCATTATTGTTAACACTCTTCCAACCAAAATTTAGGTGATTTCTCTAATCAAGGTTCTATGTTTGCGAGTATGAGTTATGATTGAGCCTTTTTAAAATAGTTTATAGTATAGGCTTGTTCATGGAGACATTCTTTAAAAGAAAGCAAAATTGGACAGTCATTGGTTAAGTGTTCATTGGTTTTGCAGATTTGACACACAATGTCTTGAATAGATTTTAATTAACCACTCTTATTCAATTCTATTGTCTCGACTTTTCTAGTTAAAAATACAAACTTAGCTTGAAGGTCATGATCTTCCTTAAGGTTATACATTTCTCCACTAGATGTTTGAGGTTGAGTTTTTCTTGGTGGCTCATAAATGTTTGTAGTGTTTTAATTTTAAACATTTGCAGCTAGCAAGTCTAGATACTCAATTGCTTCATTAAGATCTTTATCTTCAAAAGTTCCATTGCATATCAATTTTATAATTTGCCTATCTTTAGGTTTTAATCCTTCATAAAAAATATGAAACCAATCTTTATATTTTAAAAACCATGATAAGGGTAAGTATTAAACAAGTCTCGATACCTATCCCAATATTGATAAAATGTTTCTCCTGACTTTTGAGTGAAAGTAGTGATTTGTATTTTGAAAGAGGTCATTCTGTGAGACGGAAATAACTTCTTTAAAAATTATTGTTGCATTTCATCCCAAGCATGAATGGATCCTGACTTTAGATTTTATAGCTATGTTTTAGTTTTATCTTTCAATTAAAAAGGAAAAGGTTTTAATATGATGGTGTTCACACTGTAATTTAAGTTATTATAAGTATTACAAACCTCCTCAAATTCTCTTAAATGTAAGTATGGATTTTTTTTAATTTAATCCTTGAAAAGAAGGTAAAAATTGAATAATGTCTGACTTAAAATTAAAATTAGATACATTAGGAGAGAAAGTTATACATGAGGATGCACTTGTTCTTGTAGGATTCATATGGTATCTAAGTGTTCTAACTCAATTTTTCTTATTATGAAGTGACTAGTTATCTTTGTAAACACCCAAAAGAAATATATATATATATATATATATATACATACATATATATATAGACAGAACTGATGAAGCAGTTTTTGCTGCCGATTTCTCGATCGGTTTCTGCTGCCGATTTCTGCATCTGCAGCGACAGTTTTCGCTGCTGATTTCTTGATCGGCAGTGACACAGTTTCTGCTGCCGATTTCTACATCTACAGCGATGCAGTTTTCGCTGTCGATTTCTCGATCGGCAGTGACACAGTTTCCGCTGCCGATTTCTGCATCTGCAACGAAGCAGTTTTCGCTGTCGATTTCTGCATCGGCAGCTACGCAGTTTCCGCTGCCGATTTCTGCATCGGCAGCAATGCAGTTTTCATCTTAAAAAATAAAATAATAATAATTTTTTTAAGGAGCTGAGAGGAGGGGTAAAACTGGTTTTAGATAAACCAAAACAAGGATAAGAACACATCTAAACCCACCCCCAAACACTCACCTTATTTAATGGGGAGTATAAATATAAGGAGGAGAGAGAAGGTAACCCTAACTTTTATCAAAGTTGCTGCAGTTGTATGTCCAGCTGCTTGTTACTCTTCCTTTCTCCACCCAATAGAAACCTAAGCCTTGTGAACGTGTGAGGGAGAGAGAGAAGACCTTCAGAGAAGATTGAACAGCCACCTAGAGAGAGAGGAGAAGGGAACCAACGTGAGAGGAAGAAGAAGGAAGAAAACCAGCAGGAGAGGAGGAAAAACACTATCAAACCTTCCTAAAATCTAGTTAGATTCGTAAGGTATGGGTCATGAAACTTTCTTTCTCTTCTTTTTAAGATTTAGAACCAGAAATGAAGAAGAAAAACCCTAAGAAAATTGAACTATGACCTAAGCTAGCAGTGAAGAAAATAGAAATTACTAAGAGGACAAAGAAAACAGAAATGAAATGAGGCCAATTTTAGAACATCTAGTAATGAAAAATGAATAAAATAGAAACAACAAATCATAGTAGGGGGCCGACTTTAACTATGGGGTTGGTCAACATGCAATGTGTGTGTTTTCCTGGGATTGGTTGAAGGATTATATGCTAGAATGGATAGTTTCAATGTGTGTATTCTGCTGGAATGATTGAAAGATATATGCTGTAATTGATGGTTTTCAATGTGTGTCTTCTGCAGTGAAATTTCAATTCGCTACCGAAACTGTATCGACTGCAGCGAATTAGTATTCGCTACCGAAATTGAGTCTTCTACAGCGAATTAGCATTTGCTACAGAATTGTGTGTTCTGCAGCAAATTTCGAGTCGCTGCAGAAAATGTGACGGCCACAGCTTATTCGCTGCCGAAATTGAGTCAGCTGTAGCGAATTAGAATTCGCTGCCGAATTGGGTGTTTTGCAGCGAGATTTCAATTTGATGCCAAAAATGTGTCGGCCGCAACGAATTAGCATTCGCTGCCGAAACCGAGTCATCTGCAGCGAATCAGCATTCGCTGCAGAATTGTGTGTTCTGCAGCAAATTTCGAGTCGTTGTTGAAATTGAGTCAGCTGCAGCGAATTAGAATTCGCTGTCGAATTGGGTGGTTTGCAGCGAGATTTCAATTTGCTGCTAAAAATATATCGACCGCTATGAATTAGCATTCACTACTGAAACCGAGTCTTCTGCAGCGAATCAGCATTCGCTGCAGAATTGTGTGTTCTGTAGCAAATTTCGAGTCGCTGCTGAAAATATGACGGCTGCAGCGAATATGTATTCACTGTCGAAATTGAGTCAGCTGCAGTGAATTAGAATTCGCTGCCGAATTGAGTGTTTTGCAGCGAGATTTCAATTTGCTGCCAAAAATGTGTCGGCCGCAGCAGATTAGCATTCGCTGTCGAAACCGAGTCTTCTGCAACGAATCAGCATTCGCTGTAGAATTATGTGTTCTGCAGTAAATTTCGATTCGCTGTCGAAAATGTGATGGCTGCAACGAATAAGTATTTGCTACCAAAATTGAGTCTTCTGCAGCGAATTAGAATTCGCTGTCGAATTTATGTTTCGTAAGGAAACTGCGATTCACTGCCGAAACTGTGTCGGCTGCAGTGAATTGTTGCTGAAGTTGAGTTATCTGCAGCCAATTAACATTCGCTGTTGAGTTTCATATTCTACAGTGAATTTGTGATTCGCCACCGAAGTTGAGTTGGTTGTAGCGAAATTATGATTCGCTGCCAAAACTGAGTTGTCCCCTACGATTTAGCATCTGCTGCCGGAACAGTGACGCCAACAGCGAAACAGTTTTTGCTGCCAAACTGGTTGCTGGCAGCGAAATAGTTGTCGCTGTCAAACTGGCAGCCTGTAGCGAACCAATTCTCGCTGCCGAATTTGGCAGCCTGCAGCGAACCAGTTCTCGTTGCTGATTTCTACAATAAGCCTCCTAGGGAAAAATGACTTAAATGCTAGTAACAATTTCATGGTATGATGGTGTAAAATATGGAACACTTGAATGTGAATATATGAACTTTTGAAATAAGCGTGGTGATAAATGTGATTAAAAAATACAAATGTACTGAATTGCGACCATTGTTGTCTTAGGTGGTGCAGTCAGGATCGGACCATCGTCAAGACAAGAACAAACCACAGGTGGAGCAAGTAGGTGACTTCCACTTTCCTTTTTCATACGTTAAATAATGTGATACTTTAACATGAATGTTACCATATTGGGTTAAAATAGATAACAGATCGTCAAATGTTAAATGTTGTCAAAAGAATGATTAGCCTCGGCTAATGGCATCCGAATGGATGACTGGGACAAAGAAATGATTAGCCTTGGCTAATGGCATCCGAATGGATGGCCGGGATAAAGGAATGATTAGCCTCGACTAATGGCATCCGAATGGATGGCCGGGATAATGGTATCCGAATGGATGGCCAGGATAAAGAAATGATTAGCCTCGGCTAATGGCATCTGAATGGATGGCCGGGATAATGGAATCCGAATGGATGGCCGGGATAAAGGAATGATTAGCCTCGGCTAATGGCATCCAAATGGATGACCGGGATAAAAGAATGATTAGCCTTGGTTAATGGCATCCGAATAGATGACTGAGACAAGTGATTGATTAGCTTCGGCTAAAGGCATTCGAAGTGGATGATCGGGGTGAGTGAACGGTTAATCTCAACAAATGATACCTCGAGAGGATAACTAGGTTTAAGATTTTGGTTGATTACAAGAATTGGTGCAACTATATGTACTATAAATTGTGTATACTATGTACATGAAGAAACTACAAATATCATGCATCAACCATGAAATAATGTTAATGTTTTATTTTTCCTGCTAGATCATTTAATTATCATTATTACTAATAAGCAATTGCATTCTCTTAAATATTTTGCACTGCAACAGGGACATCACATCAACGAGATGCCTAGGAAACCCGATACACGGGAACCTATTTTTGCAAGGAATCATGTAATTGCATCCTAACTCACGATGTATTTTGTATGGATTAATGTGTTAAACGTATAACTTTTATTGAACCCTTTTGTTTAAATTCATGGTGACTATTAGTAGGATAGGAATGCAAACTCATGTCTATGGATGTAATATTATAATATGAACTTCTAAGCATGCAAAAATAATATTATGTGTTTTGATGATGTGAGGAAAATAGGTTCGCAATTTACCGACACGATGTGTGTCAAAGAAAAAAAAAATCTATTGTTTTGGGGCTTGAAAAGCCGGGTTGTTACAATCTTCTTTGGCTATATTTTCTGAAAATGATGAAGATACCCTATAAAGTCTACCATTTAATGTATGTGACCAAACTCTCATACAGGAGTAGGAAGAGAATAAAAAGAAGAAGAAAAATAAAAGAAAAAAACAAACAAAAGAAGCAAAAGTTAGATCAAAGAAAAATAAAAGGAGAAAATAAAATAAATATTATGATTTATACAGGAATTTAGCTTCTCGGCAACGGTGCCAAAAAGTTGATAAGACCAAAAGATTGATGGCTTCTCTCAAGTGCAAAAGTGTCAAAGTAATAAATAATCAGGCAAGTCTGAGGTCGAATCACATAAAGGTTAACTTTATAAACTACAAGTAAAAAAATAGATAATAACAGAAAAGGATTTAAAAGAGCTTTGAAATGTGATATTGATGTAAGGATTTAAAAAAATATAAAACAATTATGAAGGTTAGAGGATCCACTAATGGTATTTCAAACAAGTATAATATAAACTTTTTTTATTAGTCAAGTGAAAACCACATACAAAAGAGATTTCCATCATATTATAAATTTTTAACATGATTACATTAGTTATCTTATTCGAATAATGTTAATGCTTGTAAATGTTGTTAGGTATTCATGATACTAATTTATGTTAATAACAAATCAAGTTCTTTTCATAGCACATATATCGGTTATGCTATATGGTTGAGTTTTGAAAGTACCAAATATTTGTTACACTAAGGGTTATAAAATATAAATCTAGATTAACCATTTAACAAGTATTAAAAGTGAACAAGATATCAAATACAAAATATGTTAGTATCAAACATTAAAGTCCATGTTGAGTTTATACTATACTTATTCTTACACCAATTGTGTAACCTTTTTACCTTGATATAATAAAGTTAACTAAACATGATGAAAAAGAGAAATATAAATAAACAATATAAGAACATAATTATTTAAGTATAGTAAAGGAAATAAAAGATATAAAACAGATATTAATATAAGCAAAACTTAAGCATTACAAAAATATAAAGAAAGAGAGCAAGAACATGATCTTGATATGAAAACCAAGATGCCTAAATGCATGGAAAATGCCTCATTTTATAGGCTAAAATTTAGAACTATTGATTTGATAATTAATTATTGAGTGGGTGGCCATATCTTGACTTGGTGACAATCCTTATTTTCTTATTTAAAAAGAAACGTCATGGCTAACATCAGAATTTGAACAAATTATCTTCATGAAAGTTCTAGAAAATTATCTCGGCTTTCTAACAAAAAAAATCAGTGTATTTGGACTTCTAGAACTCGAGATATGGGTTGAATACTGAACAGTGTTTGGGCTACAAGATAGATTTTGACTTCTCCATTGTTGCTCCAATTTAAACTTTAAAATAGTTTTTTTGAATCTTGAACTATCATGAAAGTTTTAGGCCTATCTTTTAGCTTTCCTTCCATATAAACCAAACCCAAATCCAAGTTTTACAATTCCAACTATGATCTAATAATCGAATGATATTCTAGTGTGGACTGAATTAACATTTCTTTTCAAAGCTTAACCCTTTCTTTGTCTTCTCAATTTCAGTAGTTAAACTCGTCAATCAATCCTTTAATTTATGTAATAGGCCTGCATTTAAAATAAATATTTATAATAAATTAAAGGTATTTTATATTATTGGATATAATATTATAAAACATGCTCTAATTAAGGAGTTAATGATACCTTAAGTACAAAATGATGATATAAAACCTTGATAAAAATACACTTTTAAATACTAATCACCCTTCATATGTTTCTCTTAACTTATTAGAAATTTTCTAAGTACAGGTATCATAACCTATTTTTTGCTTATTTTCCAAAACTTACCCTTTTTACTTTTAAAATAAAAAAATAAAAAATAAATTAATAAGACTAAAAAGATTGCCAATTTGACAAAACCAGGATGAGAAGCATTTAAAATATATAGAAAAATAAAGTTGCAATTTTAAACAAATTTTAGAGGTTAATTGTACCCCATTATACCCAAAACTAAAAAGACAATGTAGATTCAAGGTCTAATTAAATTGATTATTAGACAAATCTACATAAACATTGAGTCTAGTGATATAATTAAATTTTTAATAAACCAATTTGATTTAATAATGAATAAAATTAAAATTAAAATTATATTTAAAAATTAATTTGGGTAAAATTAAAATATTTAATTAAATGTAAGGACTTGATTATACATTAAATGGGTCAAATTAATTTTATTAGGGTTTTAATTGGTGAAAAAATAAATTTAGGAGTCCAATTTGAGCTTAATTAAGAATAATAGAATTTTAGAGGACTAAATTTAATTTTTACTAAGTTAATTTATAAAATAAAAAAGATTAAGAAAATTAAAGTTTAGGGTCAATTAGAAGTTAAATTGAAAAAATTGCCAAGGATATTTTTGAAAATGACATTAAATTGTTAGGACTAAATTGATTGAAATCACGGGTAAAATCAAAGAGATTTAAAAGTTTAATGGTTAATTTGCATAAATCTAAGACCAAGACCAAAATTAAAAATATGCTATAATTTAGGGCTGATGTTATAGTTTGGAAGGGGCAAAATGACATAAAATTAAAAGTTATTGGCCAATTATGAATTGAATTGAAATAATCGAAAGATAAATGACTAAATTGAACTTTAGTCAAATCTCTAAATTAAAACTCTAAAAGCCAAAAAAACATGATTTTGATTAAATAAAATAGCATGTTTTGACCAAAACAACACCATTTTGACCAAGTAGTACAAAGAAAAAAGAAGAATAAACTAGATAACTTGTCATTTGGGTACTATTTATTTTCTTCTTTTTTGCCTAAAAAAGGTTACTTGGGTGGCTATTTTTTAGAAGCATTTAATACTTCATCTCTTCATTAAGTTTGAAAAAACATACACTACTATGATTGCCTAACATTTGATTGCACCTAACATAGTTATTTTTTACTATTGACATCATAACTATCAAAGCGCCACTCCAAGTAGGCCAGCTTATGCAAACTTTAATTGTTAAAATTTGACAATTAATGATGGTCATTTTGAGCCAATAGTTGAGATGTTTATGTGATAAATCAAGAGCCAAGATTTGTCCATAATAAAAATAAAATGTCTCTTTTCCACTCTTATAAATAAAAGTAGATTTTATGCATTTAAGATGAAGAAATTTGAGCTCAAAGTTGAGAAAAAATCATCCTCTCTTCTCGAATTGATTCTCTAGTGTCACCCCCTCATTTGTGCCACCATAATCACTAAGCCTCCATCGTTTTTACCCCTAGTAGCTATACATCACACCACTAAGAATGCCACCAATAACTTTTTTCTTTTGTCCAAGCAAGCCTTCCTTTTCCTTTTTTTCTCCAAACACCCTCTAAGCCATTTGCATGTAGAATACATTCTGTGTGCAAATGGAAAAATCTCATTAACAACAATGAGCTTGACCTATTTACCCTAGCATAAAAAAATAAAGAGAGAAGAGAATGTTGGGATGATAGTTGGCCCACCCAACTGAGTAAGGCTGGACTTGTTCTAGTCTAGCTCATATGGATGGGTCGGGTTCAACCTAATTTATAATAAATAATATAATAATATTACATTTTAAAAAATTAGAAAAAAGAAAAGAAATTCAAATTTTCTAAAGGGCATTTTAAAATTTTTTATGGTCCTTTGCATGTTTTTCCAATAATTTTGCATAACATCGAGCTGTAGAGTTATATTGTAAAATACAAACACAATATTACAAGTACCTGGTTTTCTTTGAATTTTTTCTTTCAATTTTTTTTGAAAATTTAAAATAATTTAAAATTAATTTTCTCTTTCCAAAAACAAATATATATACATATATATGTTTTATCTTTGTGGGTACGACCAAATCTTAAAAGGTTTTTCATTCATGTTTTCTAAAAGATAAAATCATATTTTTATCATGTTTTAAAAAAAATATAAAAATAGATTATTTATGATTGATTATGATTGATTATTTATTAAGGTTTTGCTAAAATACAAAAAAACTTCATAAAAAAATTCAATTAAATGAAAGGACATGAAAAACTAACTGAAGTCAACTTAGGTTAAGTGACCAAACCTGCGATCCAAGTCACGAAGTTTGAATAACCCCATAAAAAATAAATTAATAAGCTTAATTTTCAATTAACTCAATGTTAGAGGATAAAATTTTAAAAAATAATAACAAAAGAACCAAGTGAATTTGGGTTAACTCATCAAACTTGTAATTAGAGTCATGAGACTAAAATAATCTATTAATAAAAAACCAAAATAAATTATGAATAACTAATTCTTAATCAGCTCAATGTTTAATAGTGAAATTTAAAAAAAAGCTCGAACTAATTGAGTTAATCTGTAAAATTCATGATCCAAATATGAGATCAGAATAATTCTATAAAAAAATCAAAATAAATAATGAAATACAATACTCAGTAAACTCAATGTTAAAGAAAAAAACAAAAAATGTATTCCAGTGAATAGTTGTTTGTGAGGAGATGTATAATGAAAATGTTTTTTTTTTAGTTTTTGTTATGTTTTATGATTTTTAATTAATTTAATGGTAAATAATAAATTAAAAAAATAAAAATTAATTAAAAAACAAAAAAAAAAGCTCAATGCATTTATATGTATTAGCCAACTAATCACATGCACTTTTATGAACAGCCTTCCTTTGGACATGCTGAGAGTTAATCTTCCTCTATGCATTTTTAATGATAATTCAATCAACGTGACTATTTTCTTATAATCTTTCGGTGAATAGTGGTAAGTGAAGAGAGGTATATATAAATCTCATCATCTTTTAGTTTTGGTTAATATTTAATGTTGGAAAATAAAATTTTTAAAAAAATTAAATTAAAAAACTAAAAGAAAAGAAAAGAAAATATAATGAAAAGCGGTCTGTGAGGAGGGGTAAAATGACAACCCCTCCTCTTTTAATTTTTATTATTAAAAAAAGAAGAAGAAAAAGCAAATCATTTTTTCAGTGAACAATAATTTGTAAAGAGGGTTACAATGAAAACCTCTTATCTTTTAGTTTTTATTAACCATCTTACCCCTCCTCTTTTAATTTTTATTATTGAAAAAAGAATAAAAAAAAGAAAAAAACAACTTATTTTTTCAGTGAACAATAGTTTGCAAAGAGAATTACAGTGAAAACCTCTTATTTTTTTAGTTTCTGTTAATGACTTGATTTATAAATTATAACTATATTTTTAGTCGATTCATCATTCATGTGTTTGAGTCTATATATATATTCTTTAAATTAATATCACAAAATGTTATTTGTTGTGTTATTAAAAAAATATGAGAAGAGTCATGCATGATTCATTGATAGCTACGCAAATACTTGGTGCGATTTTATGAACTTTAAGCATTCTTCTCTAGATAAATTAATTTTACTTTACCTTTTTTAGCTGTGCAATTATTTTAAAATTTTGCATCATTAGAACATTTTAAACATCTTTTGATATTTTTAATGAAATTTGCTTTTGCATACTTTTCTTATCTTTGTAAATTAGATAATTTATTTTATGGTTTTTCTTAATATGTCATTTCACGCGGTAATAATTGCAAACCATACATTAATGTGATCCCAACTTAATTCAATTGTTAAACGAACCCTTACACAAAACTAATCATTCCTCATAAACATCATTAACCTCATTAATATGCTTATCAATTTTTAATTAGACGATAAAGCATCTTAATTCCTCAACTAAATAATAAAGTTTTCTAAGATGTCTATAAAAAGCTTCATCCTTTTCTTCAATCATAACATCAATAGACTTTTTGCCATATGTAGCATGAAGGATGAATGCTTCAAATACAGCTTATTAGCGAGGAATTCTGTCATATAAAAAGGCTCCAACTTAAGCCATGAATCAATTTTCCCTACATCAGCCCTTTGATCATCCATCAAAGTTGCAAGCATCTTCTCCTTGCCTAAAAGTATTTTTTTTGCGGTCTTTGTTGTATCAGAATGTTTACTTATGATAATCCAAAAGACAATCAAATCTTTCAATCTCAAATTCCGTAGATATCTTGAAAACACTTACAAGTATAATTCAAAATCTTTGCCAACAGTTTGTTAGTGGAGACCAGGTTATGATGTGTTATGGGTTTTTCTAGGATATAAAAAGAGTATTCTTGTAAGATATAAATTAAAAAATAACAACAATAACAATAATAATAATAAAATAAGAACACGTAAATGTACATAGTGTGACAATCCCTACTCTATGGACAAACACAACTCAACTATTTCACTGCCAATGTATGCAGTACAAAGTCAACGGATGTACTGCACCCAAGGCATTGGTCCAGCGGTGGCAGGCGTCTTGCGCCTTCTGCTGCCATGGGTTCGAGCCTTGGAGTTGCATGTCTGTCAGCCCCGCGCTGCCTTACCTGCCTGCTGGGTTTACAGGGTGTTCAGTAGGCCGTGGGGATTAGTCGTGGTGCGCGCAAGCTGGCCCGGACACCCCACGTTAATAAAAAAAAAAAGTCAACGGATGTACTACTTAAAAAATGAATTTACGAAGCTAGCATCGAATTCTATGGTGGCTTCCAAAACATTATAACACGTTGTCATATCCTTCAGTAGTGCGATGTCATGATGTTTTTTTCTGGATAGATTCAGAAGTTTTTGGTTATATAAAAGGTTAATATTTATTATTATGATTAATAAAAATTTTAATTAGTTTTTAGAGATTCTAGGTGAAATACTGGTTACATAAATAATAAATATAATATCTTTAAGATATTTGACCTATAATAAGTTGTGTTGTTTTTTTTTATTTGCTGTTGTTATGATTTCATGATACTTTATATATATATATATATAAAGTAAGTTTATTCACAATTTATGTGTTACAAAAAAGTTGAAGTTAGAAATCCAAATAGATTTTATGCTCCGTGAATTTTTACCTTTCCCTTTAGTATTTTAAATATCTATAACTCTTGTATTATGAGATATATAATGAAATATTCTCAATTATTGTTAATGTTTCTTTCAATCAAACTTAAACTTTGAATACCTTTGTGTCATCCTAAATAATATTTTAACTAAAAAAAAACCTCGTTGTAAGTTTTTTATTTTTATATCAAAAGTGAATAAGTCACATTACTCCTAAAAGTTGGATGTTAACCCTTATATAAGGTTTTATCTTTTTCTTAAAATTGAGTAATAGATTTTATCAAAAATAATTTTTTCATATATATTTTTGAAATATAGGCTAAAATCCTTTGAAATTTTACAAACTGGTTGTAAAATCAATGTAATACTTTTTGTATTTTTAAACGCGCAAAATATTTTTTGAAATTTTTTCTTAATTTTAAGGCATGCTTAATATTGTTTTTAAGGGATTTTTACCATATGCAAGAAAATTTTTATTTATTTATTTATTTTAATTTTGTATTTATTTTTAAGGTTTTGTTTGGTAAAAATCTAATTTTTAAAAAAAATAAACTCGAAAAAGGCGTAAAGGTATGTTTGACAAACACACTCTTAAGCTAAAAATTTCTTTATCAAAAAATTTTGAAAATCAAACAAGACTTAACCGAACTTGTTCTAATCAAATTGATTTAAAATCTTTGGTTTGATCATAAACCAAACAAAAAAAAAACATTGGTTTTACCCAAGCTAAAACCAAGACCAATACTTAAAATAGATCAAACTTGAAAAAAAAAATTAACCAAAATAGATCAAACATAGAAAACTCAAGAAAATTCAGCCTTGTAACTCTTAAATTTGACCAAATATAATGAAATCAAATGTCTAAATATTTTGTAAATGATTCAAAAAACAAGAATCAATCATAAGAAAGAATAGATTATCAACCAATAATCAAAATATTATTAAAATAGGCTCCGGTTTGGGGAAAAAAACTTTGTGATTATAATGCCAAACTATTGCTTTTTACTCAAATAAAATGCAAATTATCTATGTATAAGGTCATATAAAGTTGCAAGAATAAGGATTATGGTAAATGAATGCCAAAAAGATTCATGAAAAACAAAATTCTTAGCTACTACTCATCTATAAAAAATATATTTTTGTCCTCTATACTCTTTGTTTTTTATCCTAATTGACCATATATAAATACTAAGCATATTTGAATAAAAAAATAAAACTAATAAATAACATTAAATCATTAAAATCATGTATGAGGTTCTACTTTTTAAAACTATCAAATTTAAATAACAAGCATATTCAACAATTTGATGTTCAAATTTCATAAAACTCAACCAAAACTTAGGAGCTAAAAATATGCATATATAAATTAAAAAAAAAACTATTACCACATTCAATAAATTCCAAACCTATTTCATTTCATAAAAAACAATCATCCAAATATCTTCTAAACATCCAGCACATAAATAACCAATTTCAAGCAAGATTAAACAAGAAAAAAAATATTTTTATACATTATTCAAAATAAAAACTTAAAAATATTATAACATTAAAACAAGTTTAAAAACATCATTAAACATTTTTTTTAAAAAAAAGCTAGAAGTGTGTCCCATGGACATAACTTACTAGGTTATTGGAGGATTATACCTTCCTAGAACTCAAAATAGTTACTTTATTTCTTCATTAAAAAATCTAATCTTTTTCTTAATCTTTAATTTACTTTTTTAGCTTTTAGATGCCAAGCAATAAAATTGGTTACTAATTAACTCAAAAAATAAGTTTTTTTCTCCTCGTTCCTCTATTTTTTTCTGAATTTTAGTAGTTATTTATAGGCTTTTGCTATGATTTTTTTTATTGTTTCGATCAAGGATTAATCATGATTGATCTTTTTAACTCTTAGATTTTAAGTAATAAACTTGGTTAGTAATGAACTCAAAGAATAAGTTTTTTTCTCCTTTCCCTTTCTTTTCATGAACTTCTAGTGGGTATTTATAAAAGTTATGATTCTTTTGTTGATTTGATTAAAGATGGATCAATACTTGATCCTTTAATCAAAATAAGAAGTTTTTTAGTAGGTTTTAACAGCTAAAAGCTCTACACTTCGCTGGATTTCAAATGTTGGCTTCATAATAAACTTGGTTTTAGAGATTTTACTAAACTTGGATGCGAAAGAGATTTTTTTTGGCCTTTTGATTTTGAAAAAAATGTATTCAACTCTTAATAAAAACCTAATGAGAAAGTATGAGGTATGAACATAAAAAAAATTTAATGGTTTTACAAAACAAGTGTTGTAGTCATGGTTGACTGAGTTGACTACTTGCGAGGCCTCATCATAATAACTTCGATGTCAACATCATTGGAAATCACTTGAACTTGGTAGAGGGGAAGCATATATTTCATTTGGATCTAATCTTGCTCAATTTAAAGGTTTATAGCTTTACTTTCATTCATTTAAAAATGTTTACTCAATCAACTAAAACTGCTAAAAGAAATGGAAGATAAATACTGGGTAAATGACAAGTCATTTTCCCACTTGTTGAGATGGTGCGTTTTGATTTTACCCTAAATGACACATCATCTAAGTTAAATTCTAAGGGATTAGAAAATTAATTTGGGATTTGATCAAAGTTCATTTTAGTCTCTAAACTTTTAAATCTTCTTGATTATATTCTTAATTACCCTCTAACTTTCAATCATATGCAATTTTGTCCTTTTCAAATTCAATTATGAACCCTAAAGCTTAGTATATTTTTTCATTTCAGTCATTGGTTTCTAATTTATGCAAATTGATCATTTATCTTTTGATTTTCTTCAATTTATCCCATGATTTCTTTTATTTTAGTCTTTAAAATCACGTGCCTTTTACAAATTAGTTTTTAGTTTTGAATTTTCTTTAATCTTAATATTCATGCAATTAAACTCAGACTTTAATTTCTTTAAATTTAAGTCTAAAACCAACTCATTTTTTTTTGCAATTAAATCCTCAATAAATTTAATTAAATCTAAAAAAAATTCTTTTGTGTCTTTAATCATTCAATTTTAAATTTTCTTACTAAATTATTTTTTTTATTAATAGGGCCTTGTCAATCAAAATTAAATTGTTAATTTGCTTGATTTGACCAAACTAGTCCCCAAGCTTTCTCATCATCCAACTTGGTCCAAAACTAATCTCATTGAGATGATTTTTTTTTTGTTAAACTTTGAGATGTCAATCCAAATTCTTCTGTATATATTTATCTATTTATTTTATGTGAGACCTTGAAATAGATAACAACATACATCATAGTGAATCTTCTCTAAGCTCTCAATAATTATAAAGGCTAATAAACACACAAATAATTATGATATGTAAAGAACACAAAACACCACCTCTCTTATTTTTCATGTTTGAACTTTTGAATTAAATTTAGTGTCTGCTTATTTAAAAGGGAGGGGATAGAAGATGAGAGATGAATAACATCTTAATTTGATAGATGAATGGCGATCTAAAAGAGAAGACAATCCATCATCTGTTACCATTGTTAGATATATAATTCTTCTTTTATTTTATTTGTAACTTCATTCTTTTTACCCATTCCATGTTCTTTTTCAATTTATTTTGCTTTTATTTCTTAAGAAATATAAAAAATAGATAATATGGAAAGATTGACGAGGAAAAAAGATATTTAGAGGGACAATTTAATTCATTTTGAAAAACTAAAGGGACTAATTTATAATTTAATCATAACTAATAGTTAACAAAAAACATAAAAACTAATCCTTAATGTCTTACACTATATTTACTTAAGTATCTTACACTACATTTACATAAGTATATTTTGATTAAGAAATTCATGATCTTACTATACTTTTTTTAAAATATTCTCATCATGCTTTAATAATAATAATAAAAAACTTTGCATTATTGTACTCTTAATTTTGTAATAGTTTATCCTCTATATTTTCATATATATTATCAATTCTCTATTTTAAAATCATCTTCATTTTATCTTTATCTTATTATAAATTCATATTACTCTTATATCATATTATATTCCAGTATATCTTGGATTTAAAAACACATATAAAAATATGCTTTTTTGTTGAAATTTTTTTTTTCTGCCATGACAAGGAGGATTTATTCATATAACAAATGGCACATCATATCTAATTTGGTTATTATAATTTAATCATGTAATAATAATAATAATTAAAAAAATAATAAACTAAACATGAAAAGCATTTTTCCAGTCCAATAACAGGGACACTCCACAAGCAATTTAACTTTTTATTTTTGTTTTTTAAAAATTAAAATTAATATCTATTTATTTATTTAAAATTATTTTAATATTTTAATGTTAAAAATAATTTTTTACAAATAAAAAATTATTAATAATATATATTTTAACTCAAAAAATTAATTAAAAAACAATTATAATCACCATCAACCTCGCGTGGGAAACCATAAAAGTAAAACCGGGCTTGCCAGTAGCAAAATAACCTTAATAGCGTCGCGCTAACACTAGCTTTTTTTATTTTATTTTTTAGGGGGGCTGGGGGACTCTGTCTCGCTACATGTGTTGTCATTGAGTCGTCCTTCCTTCCTCCCGTCCCACGTCCCTCTTTCATGATCTCACTGGACAGCAATCTCTACAATTCTTAAAAAGTTTAATAAATAAATAAAATTTCCGTTATTTTAGATCTTTGTAATTAACTGTCCATGGAAATGGCTTCAAACGCACGAACTGTAGAGGAGATCTTCAAAGATTTCAGTGCTAGAAGAGCTGCTGTTGTGCGTGCTTTAACTTATGGTAATTAAAATTTAATTTAATTCTTAGTTCTTTCTCTTTTTTTTCGTTAAAATTTTTGAATCTTTTATGCTTATGATCATGGGTTTCTTTGTGTTGTCTTTTGTTGTTTTCAGATGTGGATGCTTTTTATGGACTCTGTGATCCAGGTAACGTGTAATGGAGGAGCTGTTTATTTGAATTATTGTGGATTTTTTTTTCTTTTTTCTGGGTTCTATTTTAGGGTGAAATTGAGAGAACTTGTTTGTTTCTTGAGAAACTATGAGGGGAAACGAAGGAAAGTGGAGTGATTTGAAGTGATGCATGTGATCTCTGCTGTTGTATCTTTTAGGATAAGTGGTGATTTTTTTAAAAAAATTTGTAGTAGTATATCAAAGTTTAGATCTTTCAGTGGAAATTGAGTGCGTCGCTTTTTTGATTTCAATGTTCTGTTTACTCCGTAAGCAGAACATTGAAATTAAATACTGGAAGAAGAGAATTTGAAATGGCTAGAACTTGTAAATCGATCAGTTTTTATTAATGAAGAAACAAGCAATGTAAGATCTGCATTGCAGTTGCTCCTCTGGTTTCTCAAGGCATGTGCCATATGTTTTTGCTTTGTTTGCACTTAGTGATATAAATTTACTCTTATGTTTTTGGGTTAGACAAGGAGAATTTGTGTCTCTACGGACATCCAAGTGAGACATGGGAAGTAGCCCTGCCAGCAGAAGAAGTTCCACCAGAGCTCCCTGAACCTGCCCTTGGAATTAATTTTGCTAGAGATGGGATGAACAGAAAAGACTGGCTTTCTCTTGTCGCTGTGCACAGTGATTCATGGTTGCTTTCGGTGGCTTTCTATCTCGGTGCTCGTCTTAATCGGAATGAGAGGTAATGTACTGCACAATTGTGAGGACCATTTAGTATTCTTATTGCATCATAATGTTCTTTTGTTAATCATTTCTCCAATTCTGATGGGATTAAAATGCTGATGAAATTTGGAAAGTTAACGTTGAGAAAAGGTCCATCAGATTTGTTGGATGTCTAAAGTCATGGTACCACCATGTGCCACCAATCAATGTCCTAATCATCTTTGCAATTGCCTTCCAGTTGGTGAATTTAGAATCATGGTAGCTTGATTGAAAAAAATATTATATATATTGCATCTGCTTGATGATATCCTTCTTTCTTAGCAGTTATTTGCTTCATAAAGGACAGTTTATTAATTTCTTATATTGATTTATTTATTTTTAAGCACCTTATTAAATCTCGTTGCTAAGGATTCCAGAAATCTTAAAAAATTCTCGACAGAAAGTTATGTCACAAATGTGTTTTCAATTGAATACATGGCAGCATGCAGTTGTATTATATTCTGCTTGGCAAATTGTGATTCGCTTGAATTGGTCAGGACTGCATAGGCCACCACTGATAATATTAAAACTTTAATAGCTCCACTATCAATTTTGGCATTTAATGTTTGTCTTGCAGACCTGAGACTTGATTATTTGCCATTTGCTTAGTGGGATGTTTTGAGGTTTATTTATTTATCATTTGTATTATTTCAGTCTGATGTTATGTTGAGTTTGGCTTTTCTCCATAGAAACTGAAGTTCATTTTTATGGACAGGAAACGACTATTCAGCTTGATCAATGATCTGCCTACTGTCTTTGAAGTTGTAACAGAAAGGAAGCCTGTGAAAGAAAAGCCTAGTGTAGATAGTGGAAGCAAATCTCGAGGCAGTGTAAAGGTGATTAATCGAAACTTGATTTGGATCATCTCAATTTTCTGATAATCTCAAACTTAATTGATAGCTTTTCATTCTTAATTTTCTATTGTTCTTCACCGTAGTGACTGAGGATGCCATGAATTTTGGTATTCTGTTGTTATGGTGCTTTAGTGATGCATAGATGCATTGATTCAGTAACAAAAAGCAAGCCTAATTTCGAACTGTTTGATGCCTTTTAACTTGCCCTCAACTTTACTGGTTCCTCCTCTCTGTAGAGATCAAGTGATGGACAAATGAAAAGCAACCCTAAGCTTATGGAAGATAGTTACGAGGATGAAGAAGATGACCACACTGAAACGCTATGTGGGAGCTGTGGTGGAAATTACAATGCTGATGAATTCTGGATTGGCTGCGATGTCTGCGAGAGGTGGTACCATGGAAAGTGTGTGAAGATAACACCCGCTAAGGCTGACAGTATTAAGCAATACAAGTGTCCATCTTGTATGAAGAGGAGCCGGTCATAGTTGGTGTCGATGCAGTGGCTGACAAAGTAGTGTATTAACATTACCTCTTATGCAATGTGAAAGTTAAAATGCTTGTTTATAACAGATGCCCCCAACGGTTTAGTTGGCCTTCCTCCCAACTGAACCATTTGCTTAACTAGCAGGTTATGTAATCTGATCTCTTATTTTGTGTTAAATGCACGAATAACATTACACCAGAGATGACTTGCTTTGCAGGAGTCTACTTGTCTGCATGGTGATCTAAACTTATTATGCTATCCCAATGGGTGGCAATCATATTTCTATTGCTGCCCTCATGTCTTTCGGGCCTCCCTATACATGATGTATGGCTGGGAGCCTGAGACCAGCTTATGGAAGTGTTGTCGCTTGACATGCTCTGCCATTGGTCGCATGACGAGTTGGAACATCTTGAAAGGGCTTCTTCCATGGCCCTGCTCAGTGATAGGCTTGCTAGGATCCTAGAAGTCCTATATGGCACTGAACTGGGTCCAATCTGAACCTGAAAACAGTAGCCAGCCCAAGACTGGATTACAAAGTCTATTTGACTTCGCATCACTGCCCAAAGCCCCATTTCGCAGCTGATAACTAAGGGTTAACTGAGGTCGGACAGCGCAGAAAAAACAACAGGGACAGACAGAACAGTTGCTTATCATGATCTGTACAGTTTTGGACTTTAAGAAACCAGTACCCGTGAATTTCCTTACCACAGTTGACGAAGAAGTTAAAACAATCTTTTGAGTTTGAAGCTATCCAAACTCCTATTCATACAAGCTTGGTTTATCCCCGACAACTAGACATCATTAAGCATCTTCTTTAATCAAATTATATCTTAGTTCTCATCGACCCAATTATTTTCTTCCTGTCTACATCACAGTCCTTTTCTTGCTCTCTTGTTTTAATAACCCTCCTTGCAAGGGAGAAGACGTCGTCCATGCATTGTTGTTACTCATAAGCTGCCATTGACACTCTATAATCATCTGATTCCAACAATGGGTCGAAGTCGCTCCGACGGATCTAACAAAGAGAGATTGCGTTGGACACAAGAACTACATGATCGGTTCGAAGAGGCTGTTAATCAACTTGGTGGTCCTGATAGTATGTTCTTGGATCAATCCGTTTACATGCACTAATGATATTTGATCTACCACTGTTCAACACCACGAACCTTTCTTTTGAAAGATTTTCATTGATCAAAACTAAATAGAAGCCAACCCTGCTAATTAAAGCTTGATCGAATTAATTAATTTCTTTTCATCAATACACTGCAACTCTAGTGATGATACTCTTGTTCATTGAGGTTTGTAAGTTGTCTAGTTATTCTTACGATCACTCATGTTCGTACTTGAAACGATTTGCAGGAGCAACACCGAAAGGTGTCTTGAGGGCTATGGGCATCCCTGGATTGACTATCTACCATGTCAAGAGCCATTTGCAGGTAATTATTTATTTTCCCCTGTAGCTTGCCCTCCTGCATGGAACTATACAACCCTTTGAATTAACTTTCATGTCATCATGCTGGATTCTTACAATCGTCTCAGATTTTGGCTACAAGATGCATACCTGCTCTATTGTGTTTTCTTGTGACAGTTTAAAGATTCAATACTGATTAAAATACAGTCATAATCATTAATACTTTGATCTAGTATCCCGTTGATTTAGCTTTCTGGAAAACATAAATATATTATTGAGTTTCTTTTTCCTCTAAATTTATATAATATATTCCTTCATTTTTCTCAAACTGCAATCTTTGTCCAAGTGGTAGTGCAACGTGTGATTAACATATCATAGGGCCCCTGTTAAACAGTTTTTACTAATATTTTCTGATCCATCTTTATTGTTTTCAGAAATACAGAATCTCGAAGTTTATCCCAGAAACCAACAGTATGTGTGGAGTGCTTTCATTTTATTTTTATTGCCTATAAATTTGTAGTACTTGTATACCTCTGTTGCGTGTGTTAACTTCTTGGCTTCTTCCAACAGGAGGCAAGTTTGAAAGGAGAAATATTTCAGAAATGTTGCCGAATTTCAGTGCAACATCGTAAGCTAATTATTAATCAGTTGCACCTCCTTCAACTTGTTCATGAACTAATTTGATCTAAGTTTTGGTTGCATAATTTTTGCAGAGGTGCTCAACTAAATGAAGCGTTACTGATGCAAATGGAGGTCCATAGGCGACTGAGTGATCAACTTGTGGTAGCAACATAATTTTTTATGCAGATTTATCTACTATTGAACAAAACACGAAACTTTGTTTTGCTTTATTTATAAATAAACACCATGCATATGTTTGTTGATTTCCTATGTGGTTGGTTAATTTTTAAGGTTCAAAAGAGCTTGAAGCTTAAAATTGAAGCCCAAGGGAGATTCCTTGAGAGAATTGTGGAGGAAAATCAAAATGGAAATCCAAAACACACCAAGTCATTCTCTCCGGTATCACTGCCATCTCTCTGCGATTCAGAATCAAATGCTAAGGAATTTGAAACTGATTCGGAGGGTGAGAAAGTTGAAATACAGTCTGAAGAGGACTTTCAAGCTTTTAAGAGATTAAGGACCGAACACAGTGTTTTGCCTTCACGGTATCAACTGGAACCTCTCAATCCAGATCCTTACAATCAAAACATGGTTCTTCAAAGAGATGCAAAATTTTCACATCCATATCATGATGTCAACTTCCCATGGGACATTTTGGCCACCTGTTCATCACCTCTAGAGCCTAGTTTTTTCTAAGTTAAATATCACAACATGAATATTATTATGGTTGCATGGAATAAAAGGAGTGGAAGCACCATTGGTCACTGGAAATATTTAGATAATTTCACGTTTATTCAGAGAATGGGGGTGGATATCTGGCTTTGAAGACCATGAAGACAACCAAAACATTTCTGGTGAAGGTATCTGTGTGGAATAGCATCATATATAGTATTAAGTTGATTGAATCCTGTGTGATTATGAAGGGTGATCTAGCTTGGCTATTTTTGTTTACCGTGTACAAATAAGAACATAGCATTTAGTGGATGCCTGGTTGATTATGGAACGCAATCATTCTTTGCTCCTTTATTTTTTTTTTCGTCTTGGTTTGTTGAGAGATTACATTTGTTTAGCACTCTGTGTTCTTACGTTATATTCATAGGCACGAATCCAGGTTGCAAGAAAATTGACCTAGTGTTGTGAAATATGAACTGCTAATTTTCTCCTGGATTGTTTGCATTTTATTACTAGACGAAGGACTGGCTGTGCGAATGAAATTATTAAGGTTTCATAATTCATCAACTTGTCAGCCCCGAGTTGTTATACCCGGCTCTCCTAAGCTCAAGCCCGCGGAGTCTAATAACAAATTAGACGTGTTTATTCAGGTAATCATGTTAATTCAAAATAATATTATTTAAAAAAAAAAAAACTTAAAACAAACGTTGTTCTATTTTTTTAGATTAAACTAAATTTTAATCGAGTTAATTAAATTACGAAGTTGTCCTGCTGGGTTGATTATGTAATACCAGGGGTTAGGTCATTAACTCACGGGTTGATTCAGTGGACTGGGCTGAAACATTGATTGGGCCGAAGAGACGATTACAGCGGAAACATATGAAGAGAGTATGAATATAATCCGGAAATCCCATTCATATATTGTTGTTAAGAAAAAAGATAGGCAATTAAATGCACTGAATTGGGCTTTAATACCTAGCCTGCTAAATAGACAAGTTGGGCTTTAGCATGCACACACATCATCAGATGGACTCATAAATGGACTATTTAGAGAAACTTTGGTATTATGATTTTTTTTTCAATCATTAAAAAATTATTTGATTAAGCTAATGTTTTTTTTTTTTTGCATTAGGTTTCACATGTACTTGTTTTTTAAATATTAATTTTTTGAAAACTAAAATAACCTGTTTTTCATTTATAGAGATATATTTTTTATTTATTTTACATGTACAAATCCATTTCATAATAATTTTAATAAAATACATATTTTTTAAAAACCACAAATAAATTTTTTTTTTTAACTTATTTTCTAAAAATTGTTACTATAAAAAATACAACGGTACCAAATAAACGATTAACATGAAACATCTGCTCTCGAGCAATTATGAGCGCTATCGAGTCTCAAGCTCTCTAATTCTAGATTAGGCATAGAGATAGTCAACAATGAGTATAGTCAATTCAACAATTTATTGGTTAGATTATTGACTGGACTGTTGGATATGAAGGTAAGATTTCTCATTGACAAAGATCTAAACTGTTAAAAAAAAAAGAAAAAAAAGTGGAGTGATGGCTCTATAACTGTCTTCTTTTGATGAATTGATGGATGTACGGTCATGACTACTTTTTCTAAATTACAAATTCTACGACATCAAAATAATTAAATCAAGACTTTGAAAGTTGATGCTCAAACAAAGGTTGTTTAGGTAAGATTAAAAAAGATAAACAATTTTCCTATCAAAAAATAAGAAAATTACACATACAATTAAATGCTAAACAATTTTTTTATATATATTTTTAAAAAATATAAATATTTTAAAATCTAAATTCATAATCAAGATCAAGTAAATTTCTCAAGTTTGGTATTAATTAAAAAGATATGTAGTATTTTAAATAATTTTTTATATAATCTTTTATTTAGAAATATATTAAAATAATATTTTTTATTTTTAAAATCAACATGATATATAAAACACTAAAAAATCAAAAACAATTTTAAATTAAAAAATAATAATTTCTACAAGAGTTCTTGCCCTGCCGACCACTGCTTCTTGAAAGAGCAGCGTCAAAAAGCTAGGAAAGCAAGATTTTCCCTTCAAACTTCAAATAAACGTGTGCCTATTCATTTGTTACGACTTACATAATGCAACTTTGGAACAATTATTTACCAATTGACCACAATAATTAATCTCATACAAATGTGAACTACAAAACTTTGAATCAAGCATATCAGTTATACTTTCTCCACTAAACAATGATGGTATCAACTACAAAATATTATTTATTTATTTTTTTATTGTATGGTGCATATTTGATTTGAAAAGTAAGTCAGATGGCTTGGTATTACAGCAATATCGATGCACCAATTGTTACATTTAAGATGGCATCACTTTCTAAAATTATAACGATAGAAACTTATTCCCACGAATAAATTGACTTCTTCTCAATTACTAAGTATTCAAATAAATTCTTTTACTATTCAGAAACATGAAAAAAGAGTACAATCATGCCAGATTACAAGAAAAACTAGCTGGGTTAAGGGAAATAGGAAAAAAGCCATAGCATGTGGGAGAAACTTTGTAGATTATAATAATATTTTCTTTTGTAAGGGTATTTTTATTTTAATTATTTATTTTTTATATTGTATTGATTGAGAATTTAGCATGAATAGCTTGTTGTAAGGTTTTTGCAACATTAAAAAAAATCTTAATGTTATATTGATGCTTGATTTAATAAAATAAAATTTAATTAAATGAAAGATGTTTATTTCATGTTTTCTAATGAAAAAGGCTTGAAAATTAGTTCTTTGAATCAAAAGAGGAGAAGCACATTTTTTTAGTTACTTGTGATTGTGATGATAAAAATAACATCAATATTATTTTTTTTATAAAAAATTATTTATTATTTAAATATATAATAAAAAAAACCCGCACATGGGTAATGCCTTGCAGGCCCATGTACTTGGTTTTTTTTTTTGTAACGCGCTTGGCATGCTTATTAAAACAAACTAAATATTCCAATAAAATTATATAATTATTTTTATAATATTAATTTGATTTCAAGGCTTTTCTTTTCTGTACATCTTTATTTTTATTATTGCATAGCTTAATAAAAAATAAATTCTATAAAATAAAGTTATTAAACTTAATTAGATCAATGATTTTGATTATAGATTTAATCCCTTGATTCAAGATATTAGCAATTTAATATTTTAAAAAATTTAAATAATATTATTTTAAATTTTTTTAAGTCACACTAGATTTTAACCGAGTTGTATTTATATTTTTTAAGTCGATCAAATCACTTCAAAACAATTCTTATTAAATTTAATTTTAAACTTTAACAAAATAGAAAATTACGTCAAGATTTATCTTTAACATAAACAGTTAAAACAATTGTTAAAAATTTCATTTCCGACTTATGCTTTAGATAAAGTTAACACCTTTTTTAATATTTTGTAATGTATATGATTCATTATTTTTATTTTATTAGACACACAGCTCACAATTAATTTTTTCATGCTGGAAAAAACATAAACAGTCCCTTCATGTTTTTTTATTTTCATTTAAATTTTTTCCAATCCATCATCCACGTGAAATGTGAGTCAACTATATAGTAAAATACTAATCAAAACGAAAGCCATTGATGGCAGGCCATAATATGTGATTTGTGCCCCTTTTTCTAACAACCAGTCCAGCTGAGAAAAGGACTCAGGAGCGAATTCATATCTTCAATCATTTCATTATCGTGTGTGTTTGATGATATGAGTTTTTGGCAAAACATGTTTAGATTGAAAGACATTAAAATTATTTACAAAACATCAATTTAATTTTTTAATTAAAAATTATTCTAAAAATCATTTTTAAATATATCATGAAATAGATCCTTAATGAAATTAAAGGATAGGAAAAAAGATGTGAAGTGTACAATGGGAGTTTCAATGACGCTGACGAAGTAACCAAAAGGGGTGTAAAGTTTACTGTACAATAGTGAACAATAAGTGGTAAGAATGGAGAAAGTATTGGTAATTACTCTGGTAAAGTTATATCCTCTCCATTTTAAAATGACCTTGAGCCTATTTGTATCTGTGTTATTTTTATTTTTATTTTTTCGAAAGAGCTTGGACTTCACATGCCAGCAAGAGAAGGGTTCCATCGTCACTCAGACAATGGGTTTTCGTTTCTTGAATTGGTACTGACAAATAGACAACAACGTAATTCCAACTTCTTGCACGGCACAGAAAAGGAACTCCACTATATGTGATTGAGATTTTAATTATCCTAAACAGACGTAGGCAACTTGGAAGCAAAAGTAAGTGGTCAAATGCAGCACCATGTGATTCAAATTGCCTTGGTGTTTTTGTTTCCTGCAACTTGCGAATGAAGTAATTGGGACCAAAGTCGTCGGACACTGTCATCAATTCAACATTCATTACATGGTCCAGGAGATTTTAGGGATTCAACTTGTTTCTTGCCGCAGGGACCCTTTGTCCTAATGTAAAGTCTGTATTCATCGAATGTCATCGGTGGGTAGAGGGCCGGCCGGTCGACGGTGACGAGTTCCTTGGACGGTTCAATGAGCAAGTCACTCTTGGGGTTATAGAAGAAGGCAAGAGACACTCTATCTTTATTAGAATTTACAATCACCCTGTGCTCCACGCTCTGGTAGATGCCATTGCTCAGTACCTGTGTACAAATCAATATTTTTTTATCACCAATATGAAAATAAAGTGAAGTTAACTAAGCAATATATATCCAAAATGGAAAAGAGCTATCTTAATTAGAGGTACCTGGATTTGATCCCCTATGTTTATAATAAAGGCGTTTGGTGCTGGCTTAACGGTGACCCAACTGTCGTTTCTGCGGACTTGCAGTCCAGCCACGTTTTCATCAGGCAGGAGAATGGTCATTCCACCAGGGTCGGAGTGCGGCGAGAGGCCTAGTGTGAGGTCTGGCTGTGGACACCTTGGATAGTAATTCACCCTTAAACATGCACCAACATTTTCCTCTCCGCCGAAAGCATCAAGGAGGAAGTCCTCTTCCAGGCCAAGGTTCATAGAGAATGCCTTCATCAGCTTTCCACCAAGTTTAACCACCTCGCGGCCGTACTCAGCTACCAATTCCCTGCAACAAAGGTTGTAAGATAGTTAATCTACGCTGTTAAATTAATTAGAACCATCACATCTGTGATTAATCATTTCTGCAAGACTTCCTGAAATAATTGCAGTATCAGAGATTAATCAAACTCCATCTCTCCCTTGCCCTTTTCATGCCTTTTCTTTTTCTTCCTTTTTCAACAGAGAACCTTTACCCACCAGCAATGAAAAGGGAATTATCAGCTGGAATCTGTAGGTAAAATTGCCTCAAACATATAACCAAATTCTATAAAATAAAGGCACCCATCCAACATATATTCTTGGACGGTCAACTAGGTAATTATATATTCATCATATTGTATCCTCGCGTAAAAGATGGTACTATTGGCTGTACTTGTAAAGCAATTCTATGATAAAGATCCAGCTGCCAAACCTCCTTTTCTTCTACAGTTCTGCAACTAATTGGATACATTTTACCGTGCCAAATTTGGTAGACGACTAATCAGTAGGAAATTAGCAAGAAGGACAATTTCCAATGGCCATTTGAAGAAAATAAGAAAGTTCAATGTTAATTAAAAGGAAGAAAAGTACTCGTATATAGTATAACAGACAAAGGAGAAGCAGTCAAAGATACGAAGGAATACTATAACATAGGGCTGCTAAGAGAATTGAAGATGCATTCATACCTGCAAGCAGCTGGGGTTGCAGGCCACTTGTTTTGGTTTCTGAGAGAAACAGGCATGTAATGAAGGAAGAAATAATCACTCCAATCAAGACTTGCTCCTTTCTCCACGCCCAACCGGCTACCATACCCCTCATATGTAGCAGGACTGTTAGCATACTCTTGCTTCACTTCTACTGGCAGGTTAAAGAACTCGCGCCATATCACACGAACCCCCTTCATCAGTTCGTGGCTCACACCATGGTTCACTACTTGAAAGAAGCCCCATTCACTACAGGCTCTGTAGATACAACGGAGGGCCTCTTCGCGGAGGCGTTGGTCGTTAGAGAAAACGTTTTGGAAATCAATAAGAGGAATGTTGACCTCCTGAGGTAGTGAGAAATCACTGTTTGATAACGGTCTGTGAGAAGGTGGCTTAACATAACGCTCTGGGATTGCCTGGATACCACTTGCAGCTAAAGATTGGACTCGAACCACTGGTTCTGGCCAACTCTGCAAGCAGTTCATCGTTTTCTTTTTTTTTTTTTTGGGTAAGGAGAGGATGAGGGAGGTAAAAAGACGGGAATTTTATTTCTAGTGTTAGTCCTGTTGGTGTTCGTAGTGGGTGAAGGTGACGGTAATTAATTTGATTGATGTATATCAATAAAAAGAACGTGTAAATTATGGGGATATGAGAGGCAAATTGTGAGATAGAAGATGTTGTGTGGTTGTAGTCTGTGAAGAGAGGAGTGGGATTTCTTAGAGGTATTTATAGAAATTGGAGTGGAGTAATTTCGGCGCCGTGATGAACTTGATTTGCTCATTGCCATATTATAGTTTCAATCAATTTGACTACCTCCATCACTCTTACATATCAATAATGTGGGGGGTGTGTGGTGGGGGTGTGGAGGGGTTTATAAACAAATTGGGTTTCAGCTCAAGAAAAATGATAACACGAAAGAATTTCTTAATTGCAAGGCAGGCTTAATTATGTGTTAATGCCATGGTCTAAAGAACATATAATGCAGACATATAGATTAATCAGCAATAAGTGGGTTCTGAGCTAGGCATGAAAAAGTTAATTTTGACTAAATATAGACAATTCAAAAGAGGTTTTCTATCCACGTGTCTTGTGAGGGCTATGTTGTTAGTGGCAGCTGCTCTTCCCGGCTTCTTGTCATCTAGCATCAGCAAAGTAGCCTTGATAGCACTAGTTAGCTACCGTATTCACCATAGACTGACCTTGTTGCCATTGCCATATGGCCTAAGTTGTTGTGCTGCTGGGCAAGCTAATCCACAAAGAATAAGGATTGGTGGGGATTCAGACTCTCCCAAAACTTTCATGTATTGTGTTCTCATACTAAAAGAAGATAGAGATGAGTTAATTTTATCCAAAAAGGGGAAAAAAGGCAGCTCGCTATTTTTGGTATTTTATGTAAAGGACAGGCTCAATGAACAGAGACATTAAAGCTTATGGCAACTTAAGTGTCTGAACTCATTTCTTTATTTACTTTTGGTTTGGATGGTTGATCCTCTGAGTGTTTAGTTTGTTTAGTTAATAAAAGTGGTCTTGTCATGATACATTTAACAGCATGAAGCTACTCCTCCTATCGACAACCTCTCGATGGAAGCCAACAAAAATGAAGAAGCAGCAGTAGCCTCGTTTCTTGTTTCCATGGTTATCATAATAACCAGAATTATAAGGGATTCTTCGCTAGCACAGATAAATATGGTACAAACTGTATAACTATAGGTTTTTCGGAGAGATCGTATTGCTTGTTTTTTGTTTGGTAAGCTCATATATTATATTAAAAAATAATATAAATTGTATTTAAAGTTTAATTTTATTACGATGAAATAGTTTTTTATATGATATTAGAATTTTGATGGCAAGTGGTTATTGATTCAAATCTTATAATTTTTATTTATTTGATAAAAATTAAATATAAGATAATATAAATATATGTAAATTTCAAACTTAAAATTTTTTTTACTTGAAATGATGTGTTAGAAAATAATATAAATTATATATTAAAAATTTTAATTGAAAGCTTAAGTTATTGAATTGAAATGATTATTTGATATATTAATATATATATATATAACAATCATTAGCTATTACTAATTAAAAATAAATAAACTTAATATAGTGAAAAAAAAACATTAATTTGATAATATTCACAGTAAATTTACTTTAACATCTCTTAATTTTTGTGAAGAACTTAACCCATGATCTCTTGATAAAGTACCAGTGACTCAAAGGAACTATTGGTACGTATTTTATTTTTATTTTTATTTTTTATTAATATTTATCATAGATGTTGATTAAGAAATTTAATTAAAAAAAATTGGATAAGTTATAATAATTCCTTTTAAAAAATTATGAAGTTACATGAAATCTTGTTTAAGAAAACGTTACAATAGAGAAACCTCATTTTATAACCAAATTAAATGCCTTTACTTACTGTTAAGAAAAATGTTGAATTAAATGCTTGAAATATTAGCGAAAGGATAGAAAAAAAAATGGTTATTGTTTAATTTAGTAGATGAAACAATTTTAAACATTTAAGTTATATTTTCTAGATCAATCAATATTTACAGAATTTTCTTTTTGAAATGAGAGGTGTAATTTGAACACAATGGTTTAATCACCATTATTTTCAACAAAAAATAAAATAAAATTATATTTTTTTCTTTAATGAAAAGAATATTGTCCAAGTAAAGAAAGGATTTTTATTCTTTGTACTTAAGATTTTTTTTAAAAAAAAAATGAGTATTAGTCCTATCTATAAATGTTAGGATATTACCAAATAAAGAATACTTAATCTAACTCTTTTTTTTTAATTTATTGAAAAAATGAAATTTTGTGTTCGTTTAGTATCAGAAGTAAAATTAAACGTTTCCAGATTCCTTTACACATTTTAATTTTAACAAGGAAAAAAAAGAAAAAAAAATCAAATCAGGACCACACTTGCATGAATAGACTCACACACATGCTATGTAGCATGGTTAGCTTTGTAATGAGGAATCGAAAAACACCTTGGCCAGCATTTTTTGGCTATGATGAGGTGCCGAATAAATAGACGAGGCACCTCATGCGGCTATATATGACCCGTGTGTGTCTGTAACTTTTGTGTTTTTTATCTATTGAATGACCAAAATAACCCTTCTTAAACCCCAGATAAAAAAAGTGGAAAGCTAAAAAAACCCACAAGAACATCTAATAATAACAAAAAAAGAAAAAACATGTGCAAAAATAAATAAATAAAAAACCTAACGCAAAGGTTTAAAAAATTTAAGTCTAAGGTTAATTTAGTAATTACACCGTGCAGAAATTGAAAAATTTCATTAGACCCGCATTTCTTTTATTATTATTATTATTATTATTCGAGGGTAATGTAGTGTTTTCAAGTCCAAAAAATTTATAAAAAACCACTTACACCCTCCAACAATTACAGGTTGACATTTATATCCTGTAAAATAACCATTTTACACCTTTGTTTTTGAGGCACCAATAGAAGCGCTTTTTCCAAGGGCAAAATGGGAAAAAAATCCTGCATTTCCACAATCTTTTCCCCCACAAGGTTTTAGAGTATAGGTAATTGTTTTTTAAATAGCTAAGAGAACAAATAGTTGAGAGGGACTATTATGCATGATGAAGGTGTGGTCTACACTGAAAACAACAACCGCTCTACTCTATTGTTAATAGTGGTCTCCAACTTGAACTATGATTGCCTGAGAAAAAAAAGTGTCATACCTTTACTGAACGATACATCAACCTCCACTCCGGAGGCAGTAATGGCCTCCAAGTTGTCCTCTGATTGCTTAAGAAAAATGAAATACCACCGTCCACTGATAACAATTCAGGTGTTGACATGAGTTTTAATTGCCTGGATTTTTATTTTTAGATTAACGTGGGTGTCCGGGCCAGCTTGCGTGCACCACGACTAATCCCACGGGCCCTGAAGTTAATGACCATGTAAGCCTCCAGTAATCATCATATGAGCAACCAAGGACTCGAACCTGAGATCACAGAGGGAGCAAACCCCTTGATCTCAGGATTTTTATTTTTCTTGGCCTTGTACTTGTCACGGTTTTCATGAGTGTATTTAAAAATAAAATCCATCACATAAAGAGAAGTTCTATCCTCACAGTCCTATGATAGTCCTATGATGGATGAATCATAGCGATAAAAATTTGTATGGGAATATAGTTTTTTTTTTAATTTTAATTAAAAATTATATTTTTAAATTATTTTAATATGTAAATATTAAAAATAATTTTTAAAAATAAAAAATATTATTTTAATATATTTTTTAATGAAAAATATTTTAAACCACAACTAACCCTCTTAAAAAAATCATATATATATATGATTTTAAATTAATTATCTCATAGCTTTTCTTATTAAATGGAAAAAATGACATTGGACCTTTTTTTTCTTTGTATTTTAAAAATTTATATTTTATATCTCATAATTTATAAATGTTAAAACACTTTATATATATATATATATAAAAGAATAGTCAACAAAAACTTTGGAATTATTTATAAAATTGCCGTTTTATTTTAATAAAAAGCGAAAAAATCCAAGCTATATTAAAATAATAAAATTGTCTTTCTCCTTCCCTTTACTAAGCATGAAATCTTAACCACCAGATTCCACCATACTAGTCAGAATCTAGCCACCCAAAATCAACTAAAGCTTGGATTATCAACATCGATTTTTAGATCTATCTACTTGTTAATCATAAAAATCTGAACAAAAACAACAACAAATTTACCTAATTTTGTATCCATCTTCTCTCAAGAACCTCCAACTTCACCACCGCAATAACCCACTCTTCCAACTCAGTCTCAGCGTGCGGCTCTGTCGCCTGAAGAACCCCAGTCCAAAAACAGGAGCAACCTTAAGCGTCTTGAGCATACCGTATTAACCCACTCTTTCATGCTCGTTGTGATTTCTGAGAATGTGGAAATTCTTTTCACGGTAAGATCGGTAGTATAATGCAGTTGAATCCAACGCAGCAACAATCTATAAACTGATTGTGGTACACTTGTTCTTGATGGTGACAACAACAGCACTGGCATCCTTACGCACAACATAATCATGACACCTTAGATGGCCAGTCATGCACTTTCTATGGCGATTATAACACCCGATCATCACTTAAATTAAAGAAAAGTCAACAACTGATAGGCTATCATAGCAGAGATGAAGGGTGGTGCATAAAAGCAACAAATGGGTTTTGTTGTGCAAAGTGCCGAGTTGGTCCGGGACATAGCAACGCATCCATGATCCATCTGCGCTCAGAGCACCATCACGTCAAACCTTAGAAGAGGAAATGACCTGAAACTCGCAGAATTAATTACACAACCAGTGTGGATGCAAATAATCTTTACTATTTTGACCACTATTAAAATTAATGACTAGATTAACTTATTTAATCCATAAACTCAGTGAACTACCCAACCCAAGTCATACTATAAAGGTACTTGAGTAGAAGTATAATTATATATATCGGTGAGACAATCCCGTTAACGATGTTTTCGTGCTGAATTTAAAGGCTTGGAAACCTGAGGCTAACAATTCTGTGGTTGGCAGGCCATATTATCTAGTTTCGCAGCAATTTCAGGGCATTAAGCAAAGGTTTTATAATGGGGTTTCAGTGCCAAATTCTCAAGTTTCTCAATAATTTCAACGAACCCATCAGATAACAGCTTAGTTCCAGCTTAAACATACAGATTCTTCTGAGTAATCAAAATCCCAGAATTCATCCCGGGAAGAACCATCTTTTGCAACCAAGAGAGGTGTAAACATGGTGTGAAACTGGGATTTGTTGACTCATCAATGAGAGGGGAGGTGTGATCGGGATACCAAGAGAACTAATTTAAACAATGATATTGAATTGGTAATTCTTGGCAACACGTAAATATTTAATCACCATTCAATGATAATGTTATTACTTGGTCTACTAGTGAGGGTTTTTAAGAATGTAATAGTAGTTAATTTTTTCAATTTTAAAATATATTAAAATAATATTTTTTTTATTTTTTAAAACTTACTTTTTATATCAGCATATTAAAATAATATAAAAATATTAAAAAAATAATTTGAAAAAAAAATCAATTTTTCATGAAAAACAGAATCATAACAATAAACATATACTAATTTTGCTAGTAATCTAATTACATATGCTACAATAAGTTTAGTGCAAATAGTCATATAACAGAAGTTGATAATCAAATTGGAATATTTTTTTTTTATTAATCACATCATCATCTTTCTTGACTAGAAACAAATGGATATTATAATCAGAAGGAGTAGTTACTTGGTTTAAGATGCCTTTGAGTGATTCTTGCTGGACATATTAGAAGAGTTGGGTATCGGACAAGATCTAATACGCTAGAACTCTAGGACAATATGGATTGAAATCCTAATTTAATTGTTGAGATCGCTTGATTTAAATGAATTCTGGACTAAATTGAATCAATTAGATTAAATTATTGGACTAAATGGGACTAAAATAAATAAATTGGAGAAAGTTAGACTAAAATGTGAATTAAGTGGGCTGGTTTGGCTTAATTCAATTCAATTGGGTTGAAATGAAATTAATTGGACTGAACTGATTGGAATGAAACAGATGGGATTGAAACGAAGTTATATAAATAGTCAATCGGTCCTTGGAATATTTCATCTTTTACATGACAATCCTTGCTTCTCAAATTCCAACAATTTCAACCGATTTGTCCTCAATCTCCTAAATCAATTTACACCTCCAGATCTAATCACTTACTACAAATTCATCATCGGTTTATAAAATTGTGCAATTTCAACCTAACTAACTTTCAATTTTAATTTTTTTTTTCAATTAAGCCTTTAATTAATTTTCAAACTTGGCTATTTGTTTCAAACTCTCTTTTTAACTTTCAATTCTTTTCAAATTAAACTAAGTTGAGATATTTTTTAATTATTTTTTATTTAATCCACAATTATGACCCAAATCATTCCAACTCAATTAGTATCCATGACACTCCATTATCGCTCCGATTTCAGCCAATTAATTGTTGCTCATCTTGTTCGTACTCTTTCACCTTGGCTTGATGGGCGTCGTATTGGTCACCTATCATAGTGGTGGGGGTGTCGATCTTGATCGAGATCTTTCTCAGGATGAAATGGCAACTTTGAGAAAGTTGAGGCAGACCACCTTGGAAGATTCAAAATTGAAAATGATGGTTAAGATCTCAGGAACTACTTTGAACAGTATTCTCAAAACGCTCTATTGGTTATCCTTTAAATTCGTTGGTGCTGGTTTGATTAAATTTTATATAAGAAATATTGTTTATATATTCTTTATTACACGATGATGTAGCTAGATCAATGCATGGGCATCTTCATTTCTCAAAGGAGGTTCAAGTTTTATGTGGTTATAGATTATATAGTAACCGGTGTAGTATACCTCAATGATTTTTAATTTATTAAGGAAAAATTGAACATTTTAGTACTCAAATAGATTTTAAAAGCTCACTTCCATTTCCTTGCTATAAATTCATTACTGATTTTGTTAATTTATGACACAAATACATAAACTTCTCTAAAAAAAAACCTGATTTTTTATTTAAAATATTGTTTTTTATATATAAGCTACAAGTCACTGTCCTGCTGTGCTCCGCCGATCACTAATCATTAAAAGAAGGATCACAATCAAAACAAATTTTATTGAGTGGAGCAAGTATAATTTAAGAATTTTCAGCTGAACATGAAATCCCATAATCTTTAGCTTGCCAAATTATCACA
The DNA here is from genome assembly GCA_015708895.1 of Populus ilicifolia. Classification (NCBI taxonomy): domain Eukaryota; kingdom Viridiplantae; phylum Streptophyta; class Magnoliopsida; order Malpighiales; family Salicaceae; genus Populus; species Populus ilicifolia. Next base: position 596,653 of record SRLM01000155.1, on the reverse strand, counting down.
AAGTAGTCGATTTTAGGCATGATGCCACAATCCATGCACAGATACTAAGCAGTGTTATTGAAAGAGTGCCTGGGACGCAATTTGATGCACAGTACTGCCTATAGAAAAAGAAATCAGCAAAACCTCGGGCTAACTTTGTCAAGACATAACCGTTAATTTTAAAATCTATAAAATTAATTAAAATATATAATAATAATAATAATAATAAAATCAGCTAACAAGCCGACATATAAACGTTGAAACCACAGTGCCATTATTGAGTGGCTAACAATGGTTGTCACGACATAAGAACAGTCAAGAAAGCCGACACAGAAACATGCTATATATTTGTATTGGTTGAATGGTTTAAACCACGACAATTTTTCCGGTGATATAAGTTTTTTGGTTTTTTAGGTTTAATATGTTTTTTAAAGTTTTTTTAATTTCTTGAAAAACATTAAATTAATCTTTTAAGCATATTTTGGTGGTTTTGATATATTAATGTTAAAAATAAAAATATAATGTAAAAAAATTATTTTAATATATTTTTAATTAAAAAGTATTTAACATTGTATAATCAAAGACAAAACTTACTATCATTGACTAACTTGAAAGCTTAATAATTTAAAATTTGATATCAATCTAGTTTAAAATTAAACAAAATAAAAGTTGCATGAGCATGGTTAATCTAATTAATATAATATAATTTGATTTAAATTAGGTTAGAAGAACCATTAATTTATTTATTAAAAAATAAAATAAAATAATGTCACTCCAACTATTTAATAGAAAAATAATAATAAAATAAATTAATTTGACTCCAAGATTACCCTACTGAATCCTTTATCTAATGATTATGAGTCACTAAAAGAAAAAAAATGCAATAATATCATCATTGATTGACTGATGATTTACTAAAAGATAAAAAAAAAAAAAGTTTTGTGCTACGATTTTAAAAGGGAATATAAAATTTTTACTAGTTTATACATCATTTAACACGCCCTTTCAAGATCCCGGTGCAAAAAAGTGTTAAATTAATCAAAATCGGATATATTAAAAAAAATATATATAGAAAAGTGATGGCAAGTCATAAGGAATGATAAAAGAGAATGGAGTTCGAGGGAGATCAGTTTTGGGTGGTAAAAGTCCATCACTGAGAGCGTGGCCGACATGAATGGATCATTGGAGCATTACCGAACTTTAATTTTTGAACCCTTTTACATCACGTGGCCAACGTTGGCAAAAATTCATGACCGCAAGGTACTCGTGAATCGACATGAAGAATTACTTTTGGTTTGGAAACTTTAATTTTAATTTTTAATTTATATATTTTTTAATTAATTTTATAAATTTTAAAATTAATAAAATTATTAAATTTTTAATGACTCTAAAATTTATAAAATTTAAATTAATAATTTCTATAGAACAAACTTAAAACTTATATTATACCTTTCAGAATTAGATATAAATGTAATATGGTTCAATGATGATTAAATTTTTAAAGATTTTTTTATGCTTCAACAAATTTAATAATTTTTTTTATAAAGAATCATACTAACTGTCCATGTGTTTTACCTGAATTTGATAATTTAGCATTGTTATGAGAATTTATATTAAGATTAATCTAGTTTAAGATCTGAATTATAAATTATAAAATTAAAATAAATTAATTTAATTATTTTTTAAATTATAAGTTTAAAATAATATTATTCTGATTAAAATTAAATATTTTAAGTTTTTATATTGATCTGGTCATTTCTAGGATTGGATCAAGATAATTGGTCAAGACAAATTAAATTTCAACATGGAGATTAAGGAAAAGTTTTGTTTGAAATTTTTGTCCATTCACACTTGAACTAGATTGCATTATTGAACTAGATTGCATTAAATTGTAAGACTAATATTAAAAAAAAAATTTAAAAATAAAATTATAAATTTTTTTGAGGAATAAAAAATAAAAAATTCTTTAAAATAATTTTTTTTCAGAAATTCTTGAAAAATAAATATTTTAAAATTTTCAATAAATAAGAAAATAATAATAATAATTTTTTTAAATAAATCAACTTATAAAAATATTTAAGATACAAAGAAATCTAAAACCATAATAAAAACATGATTTTATAAATTCTCTTCTAATAAGATAATTGAAAATTTTCAAGCAATAGGAATTCAGCATTTAAAAAAAAAAACAATTCTCAATATAATTTTGAAAAATTTATTTCTTAACAAATCGTGCACCGCTTTATAAGTAGCTAAATTTAGATAAAAATAAAATAAGTACCTCTGCAGTGTTTTCTCTAATTTATAAGTAGCTAAATTTTCTCAATTAAAACTAAGTTTGAGTCCATAATTAATTATGAAATTCTCAATTATTAAATATGAAAACTTGGGAAATATTTTCTGCTCAAACCATTAAAAATATTTTTATACCCATAAAACTTGAGATTAATTTATATATATATATATATACAAATTACATCGTAAATGGATTAATTAAAAATGTTAAGTGAGAGTTTGATAAAACCTACTCCCCAAAATCTTCATTATTGGGCTCTACTTAGCCACTAATCAGACACACACAAACAAATATCTTGTTATCCGAAACCTGATCACACCAAAGAAAACTCTCACAAGAAAATATCAGTCTATTTCTGTTCATCGTTACCTCGACAAAAACAACACGATGGTTGATCTACACAAATAATGTTTTGAAAAAATGAAAAAAAAAAAAAAAAACCAGACCACTCAATGACTTGCAAGTTAGAATAGACACCTTGCGGGATTAGGTCTCGCATTAATTCTGATAACTATGCGTTGAACACCTTCATGGATGTGGTTAATTCGTTGCTTCTTTCAGAGAGAAATGGTTTGAATCGGAACCCTAATAAACATTATAAGATATTTATTCTCGATAAATCAATATTCTATAGTCTTATGAATTTATTTTCGAGGGACCATGCACTAATTCTTCACCTATACAGTGCAACAGTGGGGCTGGTGGTCCAACGAGATTCTCTTTAATTCGCACTATATTTGGCCATCATCCTACGCCTAGCATGTGGCGGAGGGATGGAGTAAAACTGAAGAGCACCGATTGGAAGATGGGGTCGTATGTTGTTACACAGCTGAAGACTCCGACAGACAGACAGGAATATCCGACTATTTGAACGGTAACCTAGCTAGCTGTATTCTTTACAGATTTGGGACTTGTATAATTGCAGATAACAACATTAAAATCAACGAAAATAATAAGGTATTTTCCAGCTTTGGATACCGATCATGTGGCTGGAAACCCAGAGCCTCGTCCATGTCCGTACACTGTTTGCCCTGTTTTATCTTCAACTTTTCAATGTATATTCTTTTTTTCGGCCTAGCACATGAAACAACGTCTATATGACATCCAGTCATTCATAAAATATTTTGCATTTCATTATGTTTACTGATCGATACCGCGACCAATCAAAACATTGTTTTTACAATCAATAGAGCAGGAGATTTTCTATCAGATGAATTACTTGAACATAAAGCTAAAACTGACAGTAAAATTTACAATGTGAAGAATACTAGCGGTGCTGCCCTATGATAGCAGGCTATGCCCTTCTTCCCAGGTAAGTCATGATGAAGTATTTTTATACTCTACGGGTAAAAGGGATCCAACTCTCTGTTGGAAAGACTGCGGAAACAGAAACAAAGGAATGGGATTCATAAATGGTAGAGTTGCATTCCAATACCATAAACGTTTTTTTATTATTCCTTTTAATTAGATTAATTACAAAACAGAATAAAGAGGCCCCATACAACACTAACTAAATTAATGAAATCTAGGATCACATAAAGTTCTATAATTTAGGAAACACCAAGATAACATGGAGCCATAAAAGCTAACAAGAACTGATATTGAGAATTGCAAATATACTTTTAATTATTTTTTAAAGTATTTTTCGTGCTCAAATGTATTAATGATGTATTTTTATTTTTAAAATTTCTTTGAGATCAGTGCATCAATAATTTAAAACATATATAAAAAATTATTTTTATAAAAAAATTGAAAACATGGTTTGCGTCACTCTCCCAGACAGACAATAATTTGTAATTTTCAAAAACTCTTTGAATTGCTAAACTTCTCAACTGTAATCTACAAAAACTCCTTCAATTACTTCAATTTCTCAACTTGAACAACTTTTATGAGAATATCTGTAAGTCAATCATTTGTATTGATAAACTCCAATTATATCTCCTTCTTGTTCACCATGTCTTTGATGAAATGATATCTTAACTCTATATGTTTTGATCTTGTATGAAAAAAATGAATTTCTTAACTCACCAAGTTGAAAAATTGGTTTCTTGATCGTTGCAATTGATGTTATCAAATAATATAATAGTAGGATCAAGGTCATTTTGATGCAAATCAAAAAGAATTCTTCTTATTCATACTGACTGATAAACAACTTCATTTGCAGCAATATATTTTATCTTTGCAAAAGACAAAGCTATAAAAGTCTGCTTCATTGAACACCATAAGATTATATTTGTTCCTATGTAGAACACATATCAATATGTACTCTTCCTATCATCACAACTTCTAGCCCAATCATTATCATAATAACCAATCAACCTGTTATCATCTTGTTTCTTGTATAGGATATATAATCCTTGGTTCCTTAAAGATATTACAAGATCCTTTTTGGTTGCTGGAAGATAAACCTTGCTAGGGTTCTTTATAAATTTTGAGATAATACTAACTAAGAAGAGTATATCAAGTCTTGAGTTTGTAATGTACATTAAAGATCCAATAAGATTTTTAAAAATCTTTGAATCCATTTTAATCATACCATTATTCTGTTGTATTTTCTTATTTGATGCCATTAGAGATGCTATTGGTTTATATTCTGATATTTTAAATTTCTTTAAAAGATTTACAACATACTTTTCTTGTGAATTAAAAAATTTCCCTAGAGATTGCTTTACTTAAATGCTGAGATAATATCTCATTAAACCAAGACCTTTCATTTTGAATTCTTTCATCATAGCAGCCTTGAATTTTACTACCATATCTTTACTTGTTCCTGCATATATTAGATCATCAACATCATCAACATTGAGACAAAACATTAAAAAGTCTTCTCCCTTCTTCTTTATATAAAATGATTGTTCGGATTGACTTTTTTCAAATTCATTATGATGAAAATAAAGATCAATTTTGTTATTCCACACTCTTGAAGCCTGTTTTAATCTATAAAGAGCTTTATAAAGATGGTCAACTTTTTCTTCTATTCCTTTTAATTCATATCCTAGGATTTGCTGGACATATACTTGCAATTTTCCATCAAGAAATGCTAACTTAACATCAAGTTGAAAAATTAGCAATTGAAGTTGTACAGATAAGGCAGGAACTATTTTGATATTTTTTTATTATTGCAACATGCACAAATATTTTTGTAAAATCAATTCCAAATTGTTGTAAGTAGCCTTGAACAGCATTTTTAGCCTTATGCTTCTGAATACTGTCATCTTCATTATATGTAATCTTGAACATCCATTTTAATCTCATTGTCTTTTTTTTAGAACAACTAGCTTCCATGTCTGATTCTTTTCAATACTTGTTATCTCCTCATTTATAGTTTTCCATCATTATTCCTTTCTTACTGCTTCTTTAAAATTCTGAGGTTTACTTGAAAAAGGCAACATGACAAGAGTTATAAATGTCAATTATTGGACAAACCCTCTTTAATGTAGATTCTAAGTTTGATTTGTCATTAGAACTTGATATGGTTCCTTCATTATGAGGATTTGAACAAGTTTTATCTTGAGAATTGGAAACATTATATTGTTTTCGAGCTTGAAATAACTCTAGTATTGTTTATTTTGGATTGACTAAATCTTTCCATTTCCAAGCAGTAGATTCATAAAAATAACTCTTTGAACAAAAGTAACTAATCCTTTTTAGGATTAAAAAGTCAAAAGCCTTTTGATTCATCATGATAGACAGTCAAGATAAGTTTTGTCCATTTTTCATCAAACTTGTCTTTGCTTTGAAAAGGAATAAGAGCATACACAATACTACTGAATATTTTAAGATGACTAACATCAGGCTTTCATTTATGTCATACTTCAAATGGAGTTTGATTTTGAACTGCCTTTGTTGGAGATATATTGAGAATAAGTTGTAGTGTTGACAACTTAAACCTAAAATTTATAGGAAGTCATTACCTTTTTAAGATGCTTATTGCCATTTATTCAATAATTTTATCATTCTTTTTTACAACTCTATTATACTATAAAGTATGTCAAGTATGCCAAATAATAAGTTGCCTTTGAATACCATTCTCTTTGCAATAATCAAGAAAAGGCTTATAAATAAACTCTCCTCTATGATTTGTCCTTAGGGTCTTCGCACCTATTTTGCTTTTCTACAAGAGCTTTAAAATGTAGAAAGACAAGGAAAGCTTTTGATTTTTTATCAAGAAAATAAATCCAAATTATTATACAATAATCATCAGTAAAAAGTAAGAAATATCTCTTCTTACTCATAAATAGAGTTTGAGTAAGGTCATAAATATTTGCATGAACTAATTTAAGATGTGCATTGATTCTCTAGATAGTCTTTAGAAAAGGAAAATGATGTTTTTTTTTCATACACATATCCTTCACAAATCCCAGCTTGGTTTTGGATAGAAGGAAGACCAAAAACTAGATTATTCTACTTTAATAGTTGCAAGCTATTGTAATTCGGATACCCATATCTTAAATGCCAAAGATGAGATTCATCAATATGTTCACTTCTTATAGCAATATTATAAATTGACTTCATGTTAAAAGGAAAAATAATATTATTAGATTTTATTTTGACAAGTGTTATTATCTAACTTGTCTTTTTATTATAAATCTCACATTGTTTTTCCTAAAAAAAAATCAGCTTATAACCTTTTCTCATAATTTTTCTTACATTGAACAAATTTTGACCAACACTAAGAGAGTAAAACACACAATGAATACATTTTTTATTACCTTTATTTTAGTGGATTGCAACATCACCTCTTTATTTGATTTCCACCCTTTTGTTATCATCAAGTTTAACATGAGAAGAAAATTCTTCATAAAGAGTTTCAAAGTTTAAGCGATCACCAATGATATGATGACAATAACCACTATTAAGATATCAAATTTCTTCTCCTTTATGTTTTGTATTCATGTAGGAATAGAATAAATGATTTTTTTTCCTTCAAAAAACTTGTTGTATTGTTCTCTCCTCTACCATCTATATCTTTGTGCCAACAATTTCTATTAGAATGAGAGGAATTTTTACATTTAGTACATTTAAAGAAACAATGTTGAGTTTTATGACTAGTTCACTTGTAAATAATACAATATGAATTATTGGCTCCTCTTAGCTAAAAATCTATTTTTCCTTTTTCTTTACTTCTATTTCTGCCTTTATAGTGATTATGACTTTCACTTGCTCTTCTATGTGTTTTTTATCTATCATTTCTCTCTTTAATCTTGATGAAATCTTATTGCCTTTCTATCAAAAAGAATTGCTTTGATATGGAAAGCTTGTTCCATTAGTTGTTTGTTATACTAGTTTACTCTTTATTCATGTGCTTCAAGAGATCCCATCAATTCATGAATTGAAAGTCTTGACATATTTTTTATTTCTTCACTAACAACAACTATATGTTCAAATTTTTATGGTAAACTTCTAAGTATCTTCTCTACAACTCTTTTATCATAAACATTGTCTCCACAACTTTTGATTTGATTGATAATTTTAGTGGTTCTAATAAACAAAATCTTTAACCAACCTATTATCCTTCATTATAAGATTTTCAAATTCACTCCATAGATTTTGTAGCTAAATGGAGATAACTTTCTAAGAACCCTACAATTCATTTTTCAATATCTTTCATACTTCTCTTACCTTCTTAATAGAGAAAATCCTAGGATAAATTGATTTGTTTATTCCTTGTTGAATTATTCTTAATGTAGTCACAGTTCTTTGCATATTCTGTTTATATTTCTTTACATCTTCTTCTAATCAGGATGTAGAAGATCCTATCTGAGGTGGTTTTGCAAACCCTTCATCTACTAATGTCTATATGTCTTATGAAATGAAGATAGTCTCCATTTAAGAACTCTAGTATTCATAATGATCTTCGCCAAAGATAAAAATATATTTAGTTGTATAGGACAAAATGGAAATACTAGAAGAAAAAGCCATTAAGAAGAAACCTTACTCTGATACCAAACCTGTTGGAAATAAACTACGAAAATAAAGAAAAAAAATGAAACTGATAAATGGTAAAGTTGCAACTCAATACCGTAAGTATTTTTTATTATTCTTTTTTATTTGATTACTTATAAAAACATAATAAATAAGCCCTATATAACAAGAACTAAATTAATGAAATATATAGACTTCCACAATCTAAAGAAAACCAAGAGAACATGGAGCTATAAAAGCTAACAATAAATGATATTAAGAATTACAAATTACACTTTAACACTCTCAACATAGAAAAGTTATTTTCTTGCATTTCTATATAATTATACCCAACAGCAAAACTAACTTAGTTATTTGAAGTTCTTTTAAATATGTAAGGAATGATGTTTTGCAAGTTACCACATGCCAAAAACAACTTAATCTATCTTATCAACTATAGAAAAGCCCATGAAACCCATGTGAATTTTTTTCTAGGACTTGATCAACAATCAATTTAAAAATATTTAAATTATCAATAATATTATCATCGATGGATTTACTAACTAAACTATTTCACCAAACAAATACATTTACCAACAATAATTCTGTTGGTAAATCCTTTGGAGATTATGAAATATTACTAATAAAATTAATCCATCAAAGAATTGCATTTATATATATATATATATATATATTAGCGATGGAATAAACCAATTGTAAATTCATCAATGATTTTATGCATATTACAAATATAATTAATTTGTCGGAGAATTACATTTAAAAGTGACAAAGACTTGTGAATTTTTTTTTTCAACTCTTTAGAAATCTTTAAAGGACTAACTAGTTGGTAATTCCATTAGTATTTTACATTTCTTCAATATTATATGTAATTATTTTTTAAGTTAAAATAAAAAATACAATTAAAAAATTAAAAAATAATTAAATTAAAAAAATAAATTTATTTTAGTATTTTTAAAAAATATTATAACATATAATTTATCTATCTAGGTAACAAAAGCTGGAGGATAAGACAGAGGTGTATCTATATCGATACCAAAAAGGTGATGAGATGAAGCACAAGTATTAGTTAGAGTTGCTAAAAGTATCTTGATGACATTCGATTCATCACTAAATTCAATCATTTCAGCCCTAAGTTGGGCAATATTCTTGAACCTATTATTGTATAATCATCTATATAATTGATGATTGCTAGCTCAATCTAAATTATGAGTTCCTAATGATTAATACACTACTACCCACCCGTATATCCTTACTTATAGTGCTAATGATACCATAAATCTAATTTTTATGAGGTCCACCACTAGATCCAACTTCTAACTACTAATCCAAAAGGAGTTCTAGATTGGTTGAAGGATTATCCATGAATCTCTTATACAATTAAGTATTATATGTTTCCTAAAAAAATAACAAAAAAAAAATGTTCAAATTCTATTTACCCTGAATTTCTCAATTTGACTATCTATGAACTACTACACTTGTTTTTATCTATCTATATTCTACATATGGGTATCATAAAAAAAACACCAAAAGTCTAAGATCACACTCAAACACCTTAACCTATAAAAAGAAGCTATTGTGAGTTAAACATTTTCATATAATAAAATAATTTTAACAAACTATCATATAAAACAAAATCTAACCATCTACTTTGCATTTAAAACAAATATAATGGATTTGTCAATGTATGTGTTCATAAAACCATGAATCTTAGTCTGGTTCTCTAAACAAAATTTGGACTGCCTCTAAAAATGTTTTAACTTCATGTTTTAGAGATAAGCATCATATGCCTCCACAAGGCAATGTCTTCTCAACCTAGAAGATCTTTATCTTTATTTCTTTACTTTTTGGATATTCTATCAGAAATCACGCAATCTAGTTTATATAAATAAAATAAGATAAAGAAAAATAAAATATAAAAAAATAATTGTTTATTTATATTCTAACCTTGAACTTTCCGAATCAAGCATAAATCATAAGCTTCTATTAAAGTTTTTTGAAAACTCAACTTCATTGAAGCAAAAACACTTTTATCAATGATTTTATCATCATTAATGTTATCTTTCGAATAGCCTTAATATTTGTAAACTTGAATTTTAATTTGTTTATTAAAATTAATTACTCAAACTTTATCCATTATTATTTAATTTTTTATCATACAAGAAAGGAAAATGAGCTTATATATTATGGTTGGGCTTTCACTAAGCAATATATTTTCCTATGTAAAAATCTCCATCAAAAGAGACACTCACTGTATAAGTCTGCCTCACACTTGATAAGCTTGCATTGAGAAAGGGTGTCTAAGATGCCTTATCATGGTCAACACTTAACAACACTAACTACTGATGGTTATAAAAAAAAGTTGTTAGAAAAATCAATAATGCTTTTATCCATCTTTATTTTTACTAACCTTTTCTTCATCTTCTAACAAAACTTGATAAAAAAAATAATAACATTATCATTATATTTTATTTTAAAAAAATTACCAGCATCTTTCTTATACAGAAGCCTACCTTAAATTTTAAAACCTATAAATCAACATCAATATCTCATGTCATAAATGATTTGATTTTATTTAGATAGCTCTTTAGTTATGTCTCAAGTTTTTACATTCAATCCCAGTAAGTCACAATCAAATTCACATCATAATAGTGACATTCATAACATATTCAACAAGTATTTGAATGTAGTTATAGTATCATAATTTCTAAAATTACTAACATGTTGAAATTTATGGGAAAATAAACTATACAATCATTAATGATCAACAATCCAAATGAATTTAATAAATCATTTTGTTCTTAAAAAATCAATCATCATCACATCCATTATATCACATTTCGTTTTGAATGTTAAGAACAAATGCATGTTAAGAACAAAAACAAGTTTCATTATAAACACACTTAAATCCAGAAAATCCATGTAGAATATTAACTAAAAATCTGATTAATATAAAAATGCTTAATTTAATCAATCCAAGAGAATCTTACACCACATATATCATCCACAAATAACATTCCAACCTTTTGAATCATCTAAACAAAGTGTCATCCTTGAATTTTGTAAAAAAATGTTCGATTAAGATACAAATTTCACATGAAAACTAGGATTAATTTTTTTATTGATCTCATCATCTTCATTGAACTGAAGCTTATCGATCTCATCATCATCAACAACTTATATATGTTTATTAGTTTTCAATATATCATTTAACTTCTTAGCACCAACATCAACAAAAGTATTATCAATAACACAAAAATTTACATTTTCTTTAAAGTCAGTAAACAAAGAACTCTATATGGTTCAACAAACTTATCAAGTTAAAAGACATTAGCTCCTATAGTAACTTCATTGTTACCATCATGAATAACTTAGACATGACTCCTAGCTTTAGTTTTCATAATAAATAACCAGTTAACTCTAAAATGATCATTTCTAAGGAAATAAGTGTATGCGCAATAAACTTGGTAGTATTGCTTTGAAAAAACTAAGACATTGTTGATGTTGTGAAGTCTAGGCTTTATATTAATCTTGACCAAACCACGGTGGGGGGTCAACTTTGATTCCTCTATTATTGGTATTATATTATAAATATTTGAATAAAAAACTCTTTTATACTCATTATGACATTGCAATTCAATCATCTATTCTAATTTCTCATAATAATTAACTTTAAACTAATTAGAAATTGATTCACTAATACAAACTCTAATACTATTAGTCTTTCTACCCTAACCATACTTTTCAATATGAAAGTAATATTTATTGATCTAATACCTATTATAACACTTGACCTTTCATTTAGGACCTAAACATAGCAAATTTAAGCTACCATTAACATTACCTCTAATAAACCTAATACAAGAGTATAACTATTAATAGTTAAAGAGAAAAGTGTAGTAGAGTTAAGTATTACAAGTGTTAAGTCTCAATTCATTATAGTTAAATAACACATAATTATATGCATGTTCGAATTTGATTTTTGTCAAGTATGCCCCTTTATATTTTTTTAATAAAAGTTATCTAGGATAAGAAAATATTGATAAATTCTCACACGAAGACACTTCTCCACCACCATTATGTCCTGAAATATGATTGATTCTCATTCTCAACTGAGGCTCAAAATAGTATGAGATAAATATTAATATTTTTTTTTAACAATCTAAGTCTTGTATATTAATGCTTTAACAAGTGCCTTGTTTTTAACTTTTTTCTTAAGCTTAAACAAGTATATGAGAGGAATTAAATAAAGACTAGATAAATGAATGTTAATTTTTTTTAAAAGAAAATAAATAGAAGTTTACTTAAAATGTATATGTAATCCTTAAAATCTTAAATAAATACGTCCATCTATATTGGATAGGACCTTTAATTTTTTCCTTAAACAATAAATGTATAGTTAAATACTTCAACTAAGTCAAAAAAAGATGAAGAAAATATCATTTCAAGTTTGCATATTGTTTAGATGATATTCATTTTAAGATTCTTTACGTGTTGGGGATGCAACTTGTTAAAACATATATCTCTACAAAAAATTACTAATTTCTATAAGTGTATCTCATATCCATTTTGACCATAAATCCTTTTAAACAAGTGAAATAAATGTTTACATAAACACATGACAATCATAACTCTTCAGTCTATACAATTTATCTTCCCTCAAATTCACCAATCTAAATATTTTTTAATCATATCCATAAAAAAACATGCAAACTTTTAAGTCATTGGTAGACAAGTAACTATCTATGTATCTAGATGAAGTTGGTTTCAGGCTTTATGACTAGTAGTAAATTATAAACCAACTCTATATTTTTATGATCATAAGATGAAGTTATATCTATTTTAGCTTTTATGTTGTTCTTTGTGTTCTTTTTCATGTCCAACACCGTGTTAAAAATAGTTTTAAACATATTTTTTTTATATACATGATATTCAAATTATGACGAATAAAATTTGTCTTCTAATAAGAAAGCTTCCAGAAACTTGTACTTATAATATCGAAACAAAACACAATGCTCTCGTATTGCGAGATTTTTTTCATAACTAGTCTCACTAAATCCATGATTTAATTTGATGGTGAACATATGTGCGACAATCGACAATTTACTATGATTTGTGCACCCATCCTATAATGATTCATTAGAATTTTTCTGAAGTGATTAGTACTCAAAAGTGCATTTTTATCATGGTTTTATATCATCATTTTGCACTTAAAGTATCAATAACTCCTTAACTAAAGTACGTTTTATAATAATCTATCTAATAATATAAGATACCTTTAATTTGTGGTAAATGTCCATTTTAAATGCAGGCCTATCACATAAATGAAAGGATTGATTGATGACTTTAAGAACTTCAATTGCAAAGGCAAAGAGATGATCAAACTTAGAAAAGAGATGTCGGTGCAATCCAAACCGGAACACTGTTCGGTAATTGGGTCATATCTGGAGCTATAGATCTCAGATTTAGGTCTACTTTATATGGATGGAAAGGTAAGACATAGGCCTACAACTTTCATATGGAGCCCAAGATCTAAAAAGGCCATTTTCAAGTCCAAATTATTGCAACAACAAAGAAGCCCGAATCTGTCCTCCAGCCCGAGCACTGTTCAGTATTTTGGCCATATCTGGAGTTCTAGAAGTCGAAATGAGCTGAATTTTTTACACAAGAAAGCTGAGACAATTGCCTAGAACTTTCATGTTTTCAAGTGGCTCTAATTTTGACGTCATCAATGACGTTTTGGGCAGACAAGAGAAGATAAGGATTGTCACCAAGTCAAGGGTTGGCCATCTACTCATCAATTAGTCATCAAATCAATAGTTCCCAATTTTGGCCTATAAAAGGAGGCATTTGCCATGCATTTAGGCATCTTGGTGTCCAGATCAAGATCATGCTCTTGTTTTCTCTCTTTGTATTCTTTATGCTTTGTTTTCATTAATATCAAGTTTATGCCTTTCATTTCCTTTCCTTTCCTTAGTTAACTTTTATGTTCTTATTTTGTTTATCTATTTTTCTTTCTTTCATTATGTCTAGCTAAGTTAATTATGTCAAGGTGAAAAGGTTACACTAATGGTGTAAGAATAAGTATGGTATAAACTTAATATGGACTTTAATGTTTAATACTAACATGTTTTATATTTGTTATCTTGTTCACTCTTTAATACTTTGCTTGTTAAATGATTAATCTTGATTTATGTGGTATAACAATTGGTACAACAAATGCTTGGCACTTTCATAGCCCATACTGTATGGTATAACCGACACCTGAGCTATGAAAGGAACTTGATTTGTTGTTAACATAAGTTATAATCATGAATGCTTGACGAAATTTACAAGTATTAGCATTAATTGAATAAGATGACTAATGTAATCATGTTAACAATCTATAATCTGATTGGAACCTCCTTTATGTGTGGTTTCCAATTGAACAATAAGAGTTTATACTATACTTGTTTGAAATACCATTAGTGGAACCTCTAACCTTGACATTTGTTATTATCATTGTTTAATCTTTACTTTAATATTCTATCTTCAAGTTCTCATCATCTTCTTCTTTTTCTTTATTATTGTTACTACTACTACTACTAGTAGTAGTAGTACTATTATTATTATTATTATTATTATTATTATTATTATTATTATTATTATTATTATTATTATTATTATTGTTCTTGTTGTTATTTATAATTTGTATAATAACCTCCCTGTGGTTCGACCCCGGTCTTGCCGGGTTATTTATTACTTCGACACTCCTGCACTTGGGAGAAGACATCAATCTCTTTGTCGTGTCATGAAGTTAAAAAAAAAAAACTAGTTATGTCTTCATTTAGTTCTTCATTTAAACTTGTACTTTCACCTGAATAACTTTAATTCATTCTTATTACATCCATCATAATACTCCTATAAGGATTATTGTTATCATCTACAAATCTAAGCACGTTTAAAGAACTAGAAGTTGAGCCAACCATTTCTTTTTCCATGATCTCTTAAGGAATACAAAGTTTTTTATAAGCATACATCTAGATTGAGAAATTTTTATTTTTGTACCTCTTATATAAACTTTTAATATCATCTCTACTAATATTATTCAGATTAAATAGTGCATAATTAATAAAACTATTAACTCTATTACAATAATTTATCCTTTTCAACCTCGTTATAATAATTCACCCTTTATAACCCTTCAAATTAAATGTTGTGCTTACTTGTTTTATAGCTTTCTCGTAAAGAAATTTATTGTATGGATGTATGATTTATACATATTAGGGTATCTTAAAGATTTTTAAAAAATATATTTATTTGTATTATCTAATTCTAAGAATATTAATGAAGGTGATATTAGATGTTCATATATGGTGTAAAAACAAAAAGATCTAAATGTTGTTATGATGCATCTTTTAAAAGAAGAGTTAATTAGAAAATATTTATGTTGGTTTGTAATGAAGAAACCTATGTTTCTTACAAGATCATGGTATAAAAGACGATTAGATTAACTTCTAATTCTAATAATGTGCACAGAGTTATAAATGATAATAGTAATCCTTATAGCATTATTATGATGGATATAGGGAGAATGAATTGATGCGATATAGGTGAATGTTTAAATCTAGATAAAGAACCAAATATAAATACAATTATATTTTTTAAAATTTTAAAAGATTTTAACAAATCATCATAGGATTGACATAAAAATTACAATAAATTATCAGTTATTATACAAGTGTTCACCATTAAGTTATCATGGCTTGAGTGAAGCCAGTTATGTTAAAATTATTGAATAGACAAAAAGCATTTTACCTGAAAAGAATGGGCTGAAAGAGAACTTATATACTACAAAATCCTAATGAAACGTCATGGCTTAGGACACTAAAAAATAAACATCTATCTAAACATTTATATATTATACTACCATGAAAATACATGTTTTAATGAGTGTAAAACCTATTGGCATGCTCTATATAAATCTAAAATTGGTAAGGAAAGAACTTTTATCGCGCATATAAAACTAAGATTCTTGTCAATCACTCCTAGTATTCAAAAATTATTCATGTCTTTAAAGACTGTTGGGCACATAACATGGTATCTATAATAAAATATAGTGGGCAGAGTCATAGTACACACTTCTAATAGTGAAGCATGAAAATAGTTTAATAGGGTGCATCTTTATTTTTTAAAAGAACCATAGAAGACGTGTCTTTATTTAATTCATTTGTTGCACCATACTCTTGTTGGCTAATGATACTTATAGTTTATAACTTGTCATCGAGGATGTGTATGAAACTAAAGTTCATGTTTTTATATATGGTCATACGTGATCCTAATAATCCAAGTAGGAATATAAATGTTTGTTTTTTATTATTAATTTATGAGTTGAATTAGTTGTGGTCATTTAAAACACATATGATGTCTCAAGAAAACAAATTCAGATAAAGGCAGCTTTAATATAGATTATCAATGATTTTCCTACCAATAAGATGAATTCTAGTTAGAGCATACATGGAAAACTAGCCTATCCATGCTGTATGAAAATAACAAGTCCCTCTCCTTAATAAATAACGGTATAACATATATTTTTTTTTATTGTCATGAAAGGTTCTTTCCAAGCAATCAAAAGTATAGAAATAATATAAAGGTTTTTTTTGTAGGCAGGGTTGAAACGGATGCACCGGTAGTACCTTCATATAAATAATTGTATGATATAGTATCAAAGTATGAAAGCATTGTGTTTGGTTTTCAATCCAACATGAAAAAGCTTTCGGGTTTTAGTATGACCCGTAATTGGGTCAAGCAAAGTATTTTTAGTAAGTTTTCTTATTCAGAGACTAATCTTCTTCATCATAGTTTAAATGTCATTCATATAAAAAAGGATATGTTTGAAAACACTTTGAACACACTGATTAATGTAAAGGGAAGATAAATATTAACATGAAAGCTAGAATGGATTTACATTTGTTTTATCATTATAAGAATATAGAGTTGGTTTATGATAAGCTATGGGTCGCAAAGCCTAAAAGTCAATTTTATATTAAACAAGAATGCACAGTTACTTGTCTACTAATGACTTAAGAGTTTATGCTTTCCTGATAGATACGCATCAAACATATCTAGATTGGTAAATTTAAAGGATAAAAAATTATATGGAATGAAAAGTCATAACTACAATGTGTTTATACAAACACTCATTTTACTTGGTTACAAGAATTTATTATAAAAAGAGATATAAGATGCATTCATGGAGATTACTTATTTGTTGTTTTAGAGATATATGCTTTAACAAATTATATATCCAACTTATAGGTAAGCTTGAAACAGATATCGTTTGGAAAATTTGCAAACTAGAGGTTATATTCCCTCCATCTTTTTTTAACTCAATAGAACATATATTAATACATTTAGTGTTTAAGGAAAAATTTATAGAACTTGTCTAATATACATGGATATATTCATTCAAAAGGTTAGGGATTACATATGCATTCTAAGTAAATCTCTATTTTTTTTAAATAATAAACATTTATTTATTTAATCTCTATTTAATTTCATCCAAATACTTATTTAACATTAAGAAAAAAAGTTAAAAATAATTCATATGATGAGATTTTGATATGTGAGGCTTATATTATTAAAAATATTTTAATATTTATCTTATACTATTTTGAGTCTCACTTGATAATAAGAATTAGTGACATTCTAACACATGATGAAGGTGGAGAATTGCCTTCGTGTGAGAATTAATCAATATTTTTTCATCCTAGATGATCTTTATCAAAAAATATAGTGAGGATAAGATGCCTATAATAGTGAAGTTTATGTTTAGAAATTAAGTTCTAATGAGTCTAAAGTTGATTATTATAAAAAGTTAGAAGAAATGATCGAATTGCAATATTATAGCCAGTATTATAATGTCATTCATGTTTTCATCCTATTAATTTAATCATGTATGGAAAATAGTAAATAAGAAATATTATAAACATCTTTATAAGTGAGCCTAGAGTGTCAAATACATAATCATCAAAAAAATAATTATACAATAACAATAATTTAATCCAATAATACTCATTCCATCAATACAATTGATAAATATTTTGGCTAACATATTTTTTTATCAATGGATCAACATTCATAAGATTATTGCTAATATGTTGAATTGACACTCTTTTTTTATAAATGTTTTATGTAATGACAAATTATATCAATTTCATATGTTTTGCACATTTTCAATACTTATTGTTTAAAAAAAAAAGACAACAAAACTCTCAAAGTAAATTTTCATCAACTTATTATAATTATAGATTACTCTAAATCCTAAAAAAAGTTCCATAACCAATTCACCGGACCTCAAAACATGTTATAAATTCATCTTTTTGTAATAAATACAATGATAATAAATAATTTCACATTTTTTTCATAAGACTTCTCCCCATATTAAAAGAAATAAATATCATAATATCATTTTTTTCTAGTATATATACATTTGATAAAATTTGATTTTGAATATCCAAACCTCTTAAGATGATTTTGTTTTTGTTTTTATGACTATGTAATCTTTAATTCGTTGCAAGTATCTCAATACTTTTTGTTATATTTTTCAAGTGAACCTAGATTACTTAGGTACTTGCCTAACATTCCAATAACAAAGCTGATGTGTAGCATGGTACAACTCTAAACATATATCTTTAGGCATTGTATGAGACTAAATTTATCTTTTTTATGAATTAGAAAAACATTTATAAAGCATCTATCCATTCTAAAATTTTATGATATCTTCAATCTAAGATAACCCAACAATTCTATCTTGATCTATCTTGGAATATATCTATCTTAATCACATAACTTGTATCTCGTATATTTTTATCTCAAAGTTATTGGAGAAACATTTCTTGGTTTCATGTAGTAAACCAAGATAATCAATTGCATTCAAAATATCATCAATTTATAGAATGAAAAATAACTAGCTCCCACTAACCTTTAAATATGTGTGCGTGTGTGTGTGTGTAAACTCCTAGATAAAATCCATAATGTTAGTGAAGGAAATATTATGTTAAATGAGTATACTTAATATTTAAATTATGAGGATGATGATAGATTTATGTATTTGTAATAAAATATTTATGTGCTAATGTTAAAAAAATAAAAATATGAAAATGGCTAGAAAATAAAAATAAAAATATATAAATAAAAAATGAAATGGAAATGATGTATGAGGAAAGAAAAGTATTGATATATTATTTAATTGAATTCAAAATAGTCTAGGTTAAATTCGATATAAACAGGTGTGGAATTTGAGAAATATTACCTCACAAATATAAAAGTTACAATATGAACCTGTAACCAAAAAATTGATAAAATAGTGTTAAATATGGAGCATGTTTATAAATTTATGGTGGAAGTATTTATAAAAGTATTTTATAATTTTTCAAATAATTAATTTGTGTTTTTAAGCATAAATGACTTATTCATCAATATAAGCCTTCCATACAATCACACAATTTTTAACCTAAAAGAGAATTAAATCTAAGGAGAATTTGTAATATAAATAGGGGTGAAAGTTCTTATAAATTATTTTGAAAATCTTGATGATTTAAGTAGATAAAAAAGAACAAAAACAATTTGATTTTTGGCATAGAAATTACCTATTGTCAATTTTTATAGTATCAAGTATAATTGTCAATTCGACTATTGAATCGGGTTCAAATTTTAGGGAGATCAAACTTAGAAAGATCTTATGAGAATGTCAATAATTAGATTAAAATATAGAAAGAAATAAAACATGGATATGTGAGAGGTAAAAAGGGTATTTGGTGAAAAATTCTGCCTCTTCCTCCTTTGTATCTATTAGAAGTTGCTAGAAAAGTGGAGAAAGAAAGAAGACATAAAAATAGAGTAAAGGTTTTGTTAACATTAAAAATCCCTAAGAGAAAATACTAAAGAAATTTGATTATAGTGTTTTAAATAATTATAGAAAAGATTTAAAGTTGAAGCTCTAAAGATTAAAAGGTTTTCAAAGTTTAGGAATTAGGGTTTTGAGAGTTAAGAGAAAAGTGAAGAAAAAGGAGGAGATATCAAAGCTTTCTTTGTAAACTCCATTTTTATTTATTATCTTTAAAAGGTAAGAAACCTAATTTCAGATTGATTCATGTTTTCATTGTGTTTTACATATTGATGAGTTATATTTTGATTATAGAAAGTTGAGTTAAGCATGTTGATTTGTTTAAGTTGATGATTTTGTTTTGGAAATGCACTTTTAGGTGTGAAAAATGAATGGATCATGTGGAATTAATATAAAATTTGAGAAAAGTTCATGCTTTTTTTTTTATAAAAATTTCAGCCATACCAGGTTAAGATCGGTATGAATTTATTGGTTCAAATTAGTGTGGAATTTACGTTGAAACACGAATCATATAATTAATGAGTGGGTGTGAGATAAGATTGTATGAAAATTGAAGATAAACTAATGAACCTATTTAATGCTAAGTTTCAGTTTAGGTGAGGAAAAGGAAATTGAAATTTGTTAAGTTGGTTATTGTGATATGATGTGTTAAATTATTGTTTGTGTTAAATGATATTGTTTTGAAATGATGTTTGTAAGGGTAAGTTGGTGTGATAGCATAAATGAATGAGATATGTTGTAAAATATGGGTGGTAATGAATGAACTTGATATTGAGAAATGGAAAGTTGAATTAATAAAGATATATCTTATGAAATGAAGGATTTATTGGTAATATTAAACAAAATATGAGAGATTGCCTAAGTTATATTAAAATATTTAAGAAGTTATAGAAGAATTAATAATAGGAAGATATGGTTGAAATATATATTAGAAAGAATTGTACATATGTATTTATAGTTGTATGAATATGATAAATGCACCAAAGTATGTTTAGAAGTGAAAATAGATATAGATTATTGTTGGAAGAACAATACATTAGTGTGTTAACAGAATTTGATGTTAATATGTAAAAATTAGACATGAAAAGATATTCATGTTGGTATCTCTTTTTTGGGATTAGAAGGGACACCGGAATAAGATCGTGTATGATTGGAGGAGCTTAATATATTAAGAGAACATGGAGGTGTTTAACACCTTATTTGAATTTAAAAGTCATTAAATTGTATTATTACAAATACTTTATTTGATTGATGAGTATTAAATGTTTAAAGTGAAAAGCAAGGAATTAAATAATATTATGAATTTATTTATATGAATAAATGACATCCAATCAATGAGGGTATGCCTGAATTATTGGTAACCAAATAGATTGGTTGGAATAAATGACATCCATAAAGGGATAAAGGGATGACTGGATTGTTGGAAACTAAATAAGTTTGTTGGAATTATGGACATCCATTAGGAGGAAGCCGATAATTGATAGGATGACTACATAGGATTGTTAGAAAATATTGAATAATGGATTAAAAAGGAAAAATAATAATATATAAACTAAGGTCCTAAATGGCTAAAATGCATGGATGAAAAATAAAGAGGTTATTTAGTCAGCGAAGCTATTGGTTAAATTATTAATTTAAAATATTATACATGAATGGTGCATTTTTAGAAAAGGATAAATGTAAATTATGGAAATTTGAATCAAAAGGTTATAATGCAATACATATGTAAATGATTTATTGAACATGCTTAATAAATGGTTGTACTTGAATTATGAAGTTGTGTGTTAATTAATTTATTATTTTATTATTATACATGTTGTAAATCCGATGAAAACCATCAAATAGAGTTGCTCTAGTGTCTAATTTTATAGTTTTTTAGGTATTTTTTCGGTAATATCATATGTATAACATAAAAAGATTTTTTAGGATCTATATATTATTACTGAGACAACAATAGTATTATGAAAGAATTAATTGTAGAATAAAGAGTTAATAAATTGAAGTATGTCTAAGGCTACTATTTGACGTGATTAATGAAATGAATTGTTATTATGCAGGAAAATGGAAATGAAGATGTGGAAATGATGGAAAATTAAAAGAAAAATTTGTACGAATTTTATTGAAATGGGAATTTAAAACATTAATAGTATATATGGTGGTAAAAATAAATATGTTGCAAAATAAAGAAATGGAATGAATTATATATGCTAGTGAGATAAAAAGAATAAATTTATAAAGAATACAATGAAAAGGAAAACAAGGTATGGAATGTTATGATTTGAAAGTATTATTGATTACTCGTGGACAATCTCAAAAGATATTAAAAGAAATTAAAAAAATTGGTGGGTGAAAATTACAGGAAGAATACTAACTTATAGTGAAACTTGTAATCAAGATATCCACGTGTAATATTAAAAGTGTTGAAAAACTTACTAAGATGTAAAAATAAATGGTACATCCTTGTATATGATGTTAAAAAAAATTGAATTAAATTAATACATATGAGATCATAGAAACTAAATATAAATACATTTAAAATTACAAGACGTTACAATATACATTGATCAAGAATCTTTTCTTAAATCTAAAGAAAATAATAATATAATTAAATTTAAGATAACATTATTTGGAAATTAGTTTAAGTTTGTATATTGATTTCTTAAATCTACATATTATATCTTGTTTCACTCAACTCTCTAGTTGATTTATATAAATTTTTTCTATTAAATTTCAATTTAGAAAGGTGATTTTCACTTTCATTTAAAGTAGCTCTGAGCAATCAAAGCCATAATCATTCTAAATAATATTGTTTTTTAAAAGACTAATAAAAAAAATCTTTTTATAAGTAGTGCGTATCTTTTTAAGAAAAATCTTTAGTAATAAGTATTGTCTTATATCATGCAATGTTGCCATTTAAGTTTTATCTAGCTTTAAAAATCTATTTACATCTAACTGTTTTTGCAACATTTATTTTAATAAAAACCCGAACTTTATCTTGTTTCATATATTTCAATTCATCTTTTATGAAATCTAACTATTTAATAGACTTATCATCATCAATGGCTTGTGAAAATAAAATTAGATCATCATCAAATCCTTAGTTAAATTATGACTATTATGGATATGTCATACGAAATAATAGACTTTATTTGTTTTTGAGACATTTTTAATAGTATTTCTTGTAATTCATCTATTATATGTTCATCAATAATATCTTCATTATGGGGTAGAGAATTTCTTATTTGTTGTTTATAGTAATTGTTAAACTATTCAATAATTTAAGGAATAATAATTTTAAAACATATAAAAGGTAAAAGAACTTGTACTCTAACTTCTTAAATTTACACATTGCATGGTGTTTTAACTTCATAATTTTTAATAAACCTATCATTTTCAATTTCAATAATTTTTTATATTGTAGTTGAGACAATAAAATATATCTTCTAGATTTTTGTATTTAACCAATGAAGAAATTATTGGTTTTTTCTTGAACCTAGTTTTCTTTCATGTGGATTATAAATTTTTATTTTCATAACACAACCTTAAATATATAGATGCCTTAAAATAGGTTTCCCATCAATCTACAATTCATAAAGTGTTTTAAACTAGGTTTCCTATCAATTTACAATTCCTAAGGTGTTTTAAACTAGGTTTTTTATCGGTCTATAATTCATTTATGGAACTACCTTACTTAAAATCTTTTTTAATAAATATATAGAAATTTTAATTCTATACATCTATAATGATATTGATACAAATAAATGGCTTCATATACACCTAATCATATTCAATAAAGTAAGATTATATTTTTTTTACTACACCATTTCATTATGGTGCAGCATTGTATTGAACATATATTTCATATTTCTCAAGAAATTTTAAAAATGGATGTTAGTGTTATCCAATTTTATTATATTATTCATAAAATTCATCACCTCTATCATACTTGACAACTCTCACCTTTATTTTTTTTATCTATTTTTCTTTCAGCTTTATTAATAAAAACATCTAAGGCTTTTATTTCTTGAGATTTTTCATATAGTAAATATAGTAAATAGACATATCCATAACATAGTAGTCATAAATAAGATGATAAAAAATGTTTTTCTTTACCAAAAGGAGTAACATCAAACAATCTAAATTTATTAGTGTGTATGATTTTAAGAAGTTGTAATATGAATCAATCTATCAAGTATTATAAAAAACATAATCTAAATTTGATTTTAAATATATAAAAATACTAGGCTTACCTTTCTTTCAAACAATGCTTTATATTTAGAGAATTTTTTTGAAAGCATTCAAGTTTTCCATATAAATAACACCCATCATTCTTTTTCTCCTTGTAAACTTGGATAAAGGATTCATTTATCTTAAATGGTCTATGATTATGATTTCCATGCTTTTTGATTATTTACAAAATAAATGGAATTAGATCCTTGATTCTTCGCTGTCATATCCTCTTGAGCAAACATGTTGTATAATTAATGTATTTTTCATTTATCCTTTATAATATTATAGTTCATTTAAAAAAAAAACTATACTTAAGAGGTAACAAGTTTACGATAAACTACACAAAGAAATCCATATCCATATCCATTGTCAAGATATTAAGTCTGCAAAAATGTTTATCAGTTTGATATGTTCATGCATGGTATGAAAATCATCAAACTTTATGGTGGTCAAAGTGCCCAATAATATCCTAATAAGTGATTTATTAGTAATTTAGGAATGCTTTTCTATAAATTCCATAAATTTCTAAGAATTAAGAATTTTAAATTTTAGGAAGAGCAAACTTAATATTATTTACTATACTCATTGACATAAACAAGTGGCTTTGTTTGTTTAATCTTTTCCATGCTTTATGAAAAAGATTTTCTTCAACAATGCTAAAGTTAGTGCTAGCAACATATTTCTTAAGTTAAAGTATCATATCAAGATTAATAAGATGCTTAAACATTAATACTTGGAGTCAACACTTAAATACATAATAAAAATTTAAAAAAATAATTCACACAAGCAATAAATTGAAGATCTCCTTTGATGATGTAAAGATATATAAAATAATTAAAACTATAATAATAAAATTTAACTTTATTTGGTATTTATATATACACTAATTAGTTGTAATTGATATCTAAATATAACTAATAGCATATGCTGATTACCAACAATTATATTTATTAATTATAAAAATAACTAATAAACCTTTGGTTGATCCTAAAATGTTTTATAACAATAAAATTTAATTTATCCATAAATAAATAAAAATTATAATGACATTTATAAGCATAAAAAAATTCATAGATAATCTAAAAGAAAAATATCATATAATTTGGAACTAAGTATTTGTCTTGAGATTTTAATCACTTTAGTGATTAACAAACCATTTATAATATAAATTCTAAAACTTAAATATAATATCTAAACATAAATATTCTAACATGTAGCCATAATTTATCATATCCTAACTTCAATTTTATCATCTGTAAGAATATATGAACAAGAATCATTTTTATGTTTGAAATTAGACTAGAAGGTTAATTATTTCAGAGTTTCCACCCGTATACAACTATTCTTTATTTTGAAGGACGTAGACGTTAAGACTTAAAGATGGTAATTATTTACTACCTCATGTCATTAGTCCTTATCTTTTGCATGTTTGAATAACATTCTGAGAAGGCAATCATGATGTTTGTTCCCACTGTGATGTATAGAATCTTTCCCATTGCAACATGATGCTCCTTTTCTTTTCTTTTTTTTTTTATTAAACTCTTAGCTGTAGTTGAAAATTGATTGGCCTTTACCAATACAGATTCTAGAAGATGTTTACGTGTATGATATCCGTTAATTTTTTAAATATTTTTTACTCAAAAATAAATTAAAATAATCTAAGAATAACAAAAAAATTATTTTTAAATAAAACAAAACACACCATGCTACTTGGATGCATATAGGAAACAAAGAACAAATACATAATTGGTAAAGTTCTTTCAACCCTTTTGGTGCTCAATGGCGGATCCATTTCAATTTTTAAAGTCCGAAACACAGAAAAGTAAAGGATAGGCCTTGAAGGGTCTTTGTCCTATTATTATAGACAGACCAATGAACAAATAACCACGTTGTTAGTGTGCCTGTCTTCCTACCTGTCTTCCTACCTGTCGTTACTCCGGTCATTAAAAAAATTACACTTTTATTTCAATCCCATCCATGTTCAGTCGCACCAAACACAAACACAACAGTGATTGGCGGCACAGTCAATTCTAATTTCTACAGCCCTTTTGAATCGAAAAAGGATCATCAATTATGAGAATGTTAAACAATAATATTCACTGCGTTCATACAAAAATTATCATAATGAACAGTGAAATAATAAAATAAAATCTCTCATTAAAATTTAGGGTTCATAATAAATTAGAAGAAATAGTTTTTCATTTAATGGAAAACCAAGTGTTCTTAAACCTAATGCTACGGTAGAACATGTAAACAATTCTCTTATTGTAAACATGAATAATCAAATATAAAATAATAATAATGCCTATTCTCTTAAAATTTTATAATTTTTATATTTAAATAAATATTTAAAAATAACTTTAAAAAGAGTGTACCTAGATCCATAACAAGCCCTTTGAGATATTGGAATTTTGAATATAATTTAATGAAGAAAGTTGTATGTTTCTTCTAATCTTCTGTGATCTTGTATACAGTTATTAAATAGAAAACTACGTTTCTAAATTGATTAATATATTTTAATATTAATATTTATTAAATAGAGTAACTTATTATCACAGTATGTATGTTCTTAACCGAAGGCACCAAGACCTGATGGTTTCAATTTTTTTATTTTTATAGAAGGTTTTGTAACTTCGTTTGGGTTTCGTAAAAATAAATATCATTTTTTAATTTTTAATCACAGTAAGAATTTTTTAGTACAGGTGCTATGCCTAAGGATATAAACAATGCGTTTATTACTCTGATTCCCCATACTAAAGGAGAGGGAAAATAAAGTATTTTGTCTTTCATTTTTAAAATAATTAATATAATGCCTTAAGATAAAGTGTTTTGTTTATTACAAATTATTAAAAAAAATGAATGAATAAGGGTTAAATTTATGTTAAGAAAAACATTAAATGCGGTGTATTTAAAATGATATATTCTGAAAAATAATGGTCAGTTTTCCACATTTTACGTACAAAGAAAAGAGCATAAATTTATAGTGTTTTCTGTGATTGATTATAAAAATATTAAAAAGTTAATGAATAACGGTTAACTTTACCTTAAAAAAATCATTAATTGTTGTGATTTAAAATGATTTGTTCTGAAAAATAATGTTTAATTTTTTAAATTGCTTTGATCTTGAATGTTTCAACAATTCTAAACAATATATATACATGTTTTTTATTAGCACTTAAAAATATATTTTTATGAATGTTTTATATTATTATTTAGCACTTGAAATATCAATAACTTCTTAATTAGAGTATATTTTATAATATCATATTTAATACTATAAAATATATTTAATTTATGGTAAATGTTCATCTTCAATACAAGTCTGTCACATAAATAAAAGGATTGATTAATGAGTTTAACTACTGAATTTGAAAAAACAAATAAAAGGCTAAATTTAAAAAAGAGATGTTTCAGTCCAGACTATAATATTGTTCCTTCATTATGTCAGGAGCTCTAGATTTTGAATTTTAGTTTGGTATATATGGCTAGAAAGCTAAAATATAGGCATAAAACATTCATCAGAGTTCAAGACTCAATTATGGCGTTTGAAAGTTCAAATATTAGAATTAAAAGAAAAGTCTGAATATATCCTACAGTTTAGACATTGTTTAGTTTTCAGCCCATATCTCGAGTTTTAGAAGTTCAAATGCACTCTTTTTTTTGTTGAAAAGTTGAGATAATTTTCTAGAATTTCATAAGACTTTCTGTTTAAATTATGATGTTCGTAATGACATTTTGTTTAAATAAGAAGGTAAGGATTGTTACCAAGTCAAGATATGGTCAACCACTCAATAATTAGTCATCAAATCAATAGTTTTAAATTTTGGTCTATAAAAGAAGGTATTTGTCATGCATTTAGGCAATTTCATTTTCATATCAAGATCATGTTCTTACTTTCTTTATATTTTATAATGATTAAGTTTTGCTTTTATTTATATCTTATTTATGCCTTTCATTTCCTTTTCTTTACTTAGTTAACTTTTTATCTTATTTATATTCTTATATTGTTTAGTTATATTTCTCTCTTTTATTATATGTAGCTAAATTTATTATATCAAAGTGAAAATGTTACACTAATGGTATAAGAATAAGAATAGTATAAATTTAGCATGGACCTTAATATATGATACTAACATGTTTTGCATTTGTTATCTTATTCACTCTTAATGCTTTGCTTGTTAAATAGTTAATCTAGATTTATGTTGTATAACCTTTAATAAAACAAATACTTGATACTTTCATAACCTAATCGTATGGTATAACTAACACTTGTGCTATGAAAGTAACTTGACTTATTGTTAATATAAGTTATAATCACAAATACCTAACAACATTTACAAGTATTAACATTATTCAAATAAGATAATTAATGTAATTATGTTAACAATTTATAATTCGATTGAAACCTCATTTGTGTGTAGTTTCCAATTGAGTAATAAAAAGAGTTTCTACTATACTTGTTTGAAATACCATTAGTGAATCCTCTAACGTTGATAATTATTTTTATAATTATTTAATACTCATATTAATCTTACATCCCAAAATCCTCTTTAACTTTTTCTTGTTGTTTATAATTTATATAATTAACATCAAGTGTTTTTAAAGTTTAAGGTCCTATCAGATCTTAAGACCTTCTTTTTGGTTGAAGCCCACGAGTTCACCATATGTAAGTTGGTTATAGGGCATGGTTTTGGTTATAAAAGTATTTTTGATTTTGTTTATGACTTTTTCTCTTAAAAGAATAGGTAAGCCTCAAGGAATTTTTTTCTTCTTCTTATTCTTTAAATGGGAAGGGTCTCTAACAAAATGTAAAAAAATTATAAGGATAAGGGTTGATACAACATCTTATATAGTGTTTCCAGATGGTTTAAGGATGGGTGTTTGGTCTTCATATGTTTGGAAAGAGTTTAAGATATGTTAGTGGTCTATTTAAGTAAGATGATAATCCAATCATCCTTTCAACGGTCTAGAAAAACCAGCAATGAGGAGTTCAACAATGGCTTTATCCGAGGTTTCTATTCAGGTTTTGTAAGCATTAGTTGTCATTATCATTTATTGAAGGGTATTTAAAATATTGTATTTAGACATGCCATCTATGTTCCACTCATAAAAGCAGGAGGCATTGAATTTGTCTTTGTTAAGAATAGTTGGTTTGGAAGGGATGGAAACATCTGGGGCAATGGTTTTTTTAGGAAGTATCCATATAAGCTTTTTTAGTTCAAGAGGTTGGTTTCGAAAGACATCTTCATCAAAAAACTATTCAGGATTATTTTATAGGGTATTGACTTGGTTTGTGGATGTAGATGGGTTGGTTGCTTGTGATGTATCTAGGATAGTTAGAGATAAACTGTCAATATGTTGTAAGTATGTTTTGATGGCTTTAAGAAAGTCTTCTTGGTTTTTTTAGATCTATGTTTGGTTGTATGTGTAATTTGATAAAGTTTGAAGACTGAGTTTTTTTTATTTTAGGTCAAGTAAGGTTTTGGTACCAACTAAGTTGATAATAATTCTTTGCATTTGTTTTTCCAGTCTAATAAGTTGTTTACCTAAGGTATTAAAATTGGTGTTTGTAAAGCTATTTTGATTAATAATATGTTTGGTATTTGAAAAGGTGTCATCACTGGGTAATTTATAGGGAGTTACATCTGTAGTCTAGTTGTTGAGAGTTATTTGGATATTTCTCAAGGGTAGATGTTCAGACTCAATTAGTGGTCCACTGATGAGGTTCCATACAAGGGTTTCAGATTTCGATGTGATCGGGCATGCATGTTTGATGGATGCAAAAATTGCATAATTAAGTCTGTGTTTGATAAAATTGTATTAAAGACATAAAATTGTAAAAGCAGATATTGTGTGTGTGTGTGTATTATTCTTCTAAAATATTTATTTTATCGTCATAAAAGCATGCTAAATAAAAAATATTCAACAAAAACCTAATATTTATACATGTTTAAAACTATAAGCATGTAAAAGCATTACTAAAGATAAACATGCTTTCAAAACAAAAATAATATTAGAACTTTAGCACGTATATTAAGCATATATTCAAAATTTCAATGTATATAAGATTAAATTCATAACATGAATATTAATAATAAAAATAACAATGCTTAAAGGACTTTAAAGAATGAAACTTTTGTTGTTATTATAGATGATTACTTTTTCTTTAAAGTTTTATTATTTTTCACTTGTTCAATTAGGATGTTTGTAACATGTCTTTCAAGAATTCAACATCATCATCTTAATTTAAACAAGATTATGTAACTCGAAAATATATCTCTGAATAAGATGAATCTAAACTAGATTTGAGAGGAAAATCAAAACATAAAAAAAGAGTAAAATATTAAAAATAAGTTGACAAAGAGAGTGTAAAATATGAAAAATTATTGGATGAAACTCTTCATTCACCTTTTTTTTATAGTGAATTTTGGGAGTTAAATTAAAGAATTAATAAAAATTAATTCTCACCATCATTAGCATTTAATTAATTGCCATAAATCAAGAATTAAATCTAGAAAAACCAAGAGTTTTTTTAGTAAAAAAAAACAAAGATTCTTTAATACTAATTTCTCATTTACCTATAATTTGTTTAATTAAAACAATTTTTCAAAAATCCCCCATATAAATGAAAATCCCCTAATTTGAAAATGACTCAAAGATTTGTTGATAAATATTGATTTGGTAATTACTATATCAGGATAGGTATCTTTTGGCTTTAAACCTTACTTAATGAAATACTATCAGATTTACTTGGGTAAATAGTGAACACAATATTTTCAACTATTCAACCTTTTATGTAAATAAAAATAATAATATTTTCATAATTGTTTACCTAAAGATTTCCTTTGGTTCTAAACACTATGTTCATTTTAATCCTTAACAACTCTTAAATTCATTTGTTTTAGATAATTCAATCTTCATCAAGATTCTCATATAATCGATCATATTTCTCACTCACATCGATGATTTTTCATTAAGAGTATAATATTATACTCCACTTCATGTACCAAGATATAAAAATTATTAAGAACTCAGCTCACCCTTTATCATGCTATAGCTATCACTTCTTTTATCATAGTAATAAATAGGAAATAATAATTTTTTGGTGCTAACAATAATATTATATGACTTAGCTTTTCATTTAAACCTAGATTTTAGGATTTAATCAACTGAGTATGGTTACAATCTTTACAATCATTCATCTTTTAAAGACTTTAAGCCCATTCTCTTTAATGAATCATACACAAGCTCTCTCATCAAGCCTTTGGTCAATGGATCAATTGTATTTTTCTTTGACTTTATATAGTCAATAAAAATAATTTTATTTGACAGTAAATATTTAATGATATTATATTTGTGTTGCATATACCTAGACTTACCATTATAAATATTACTTTATAGCTTTTTAATCACTAAATGATTGTTACCGTGAATATAAATAGTCAACACTAGTTTTGACCAATATGGAATATTTTAAGAAATATCAAATCCATTTGGCTTTGTTTGGAGCTTTATCAAGAGTATAATGAATCATTTGTCTTTAAGGTTTTATTTATCATTTGTGTAACTATGATGTTTGTAATATATTTTATAAGATTCCAAGATAATCATATTAGTTTTAAATAAAATTCTAAAAAAGATCTTTGAATACAACTTTATGTAACTTAAATATCTCTATTTAAAATGAATCTAAGCTCTAGATTTAAAAGAAAAATCAAAACTATAAAAAAAAGAAGAAAAACATTAAAAATAAGAAAAGAAAAGGTGTGTAAAATATGAAAAATTATTAGATGAAACTCTACTTTTACCTCCTTTTCTGCGGTGAATGTTGAAAGTTGAAAAAGTTAAAAGATTGATTCACATTATTATTAATCTTTAATTAATCATTATAAATCAAAAATTAAATTTAGAAAAACTAAAAAATTTTAAATAAATAAAAATAAATAATTATTTAAAATTATTTTTTTATTTATCTATAATTTATTTAATCAAAATAAATTTACAACCTTGGTAGAGTCGGCCGGTCATGTTTTCATTCACTGTTGACAGGTTTGGTGTTATAGACTTGTTTTCTGTGCTGGACTGGCCATGAGTGGTCTTTTCCAAGCACGGTAGATGAGCTTTTTCAGTTTTGGAGTTCCTGAGTTCATGAAAATTTCCAGAGACAGTTCTGGATTCTTTTTCTATATCCAATAATTTGGTTAGCTTGACTTGCACGGAATGATTTAGAGTTCAATGTGTAGCTCCAGAATGGGACAGTGTCTATATCTTGATTTTTCAAAGAGCAGATTCTTGGCCAAACAAATAGACGAACGATTTGTTTAGAAGTTCAGAACGTCTTCTTATGCGGAATAACCCAGTATGGTTTCGGTCTCCTTTGAGTTGGGAAGCACCACAAGCAGGTTTTTTAAACTGGAATACTGATGGCTCATCTCCAGGAAAGGTTTTCTAAACTCGAAAGCCAAGTAAATC
Organism: Populus ilicifolia; assembly: GCA_015708895.1. Taxonomy (NCBI): domain Eukaryota; kingdom Viridiplantae; phylum Streptophyta; class Magnoliopsida; order Malpighiales; family Salicaceae; genus Populus; species Populus ilicifolia. The sequence goes on along the minus strand of SRLM01000155.1, from coordinate 563,867 downwards.
AGAAATAGGTGGGGTTTTGAGAGACTGTACTGGTGAATTTATTTGTTTTTTCTCCTCCTATTGGCAAGAAAGAGTCATTCGAGACAGATTTCAGCTATAAAAGGACTTTGGAACTTAGCTCCGTCTATGAAAATTCATCTCTAGTTGATAGGATTTTTCAGTCGAATTCAGCAAACGCAGTTTGCTGGCTTCAGATGATCAACCGTAGAGGCTTCAGAATAAGTTCAATTAAATTTTTTTCCCGTTTAAGGAGCTTGAATCAGTCACCTTTACCCATGTATGTAGACAAAATCGCGGCAGATAATTTAGCAAAGAAGAGTTTTGATAGAGAAACTGAATTAGTAGCTTGGTAGTCATTTTATCTTTCTTATGAACTCTTTGTTTTTATCGGCCACTTCCTTGGTGTCATCTTTTAATTTTAATTTATAAATTGTTCGTGTAATTATTATTTTTTCAAAATATATTTTATTTAAAAATATATTAAAATATAATTTTATTATTTATTAAAATTTATTTTTGATATTAACACATTAAAATAATAAAAAATATGAAAAAAAATAATTTTAAATAAAAAATTCAGACTTATAACAAATTACATTCAAAATACAATGTGAAACACATTCTTAATTTACATCTATTTTTATAAAAAAAATATTACATATGTTAGAAATTTTAAGATATAACTATAAAAAGATGTAGGATACCGTACAAAAGATGCATAGTGTCGGTCTTAAATATTAATGAAAATAGTAATAATAATAATAGCCAACCCTACTTAAAGGTGGAGGATTTTCCACAAAGGATGTCAAGTCATGATCAGTGGCCAAAGCTGGGAAAGCCTTAATGGACCCGAGCCCTTGATTTCTGAATTTTAGATTTACACCCCCACGACAGGAATTGACACATGAACAAACGAGATATTGATCACTGATCCCTCAGCCACGGTTTCGAAAGGGAGGTTTCGATAACAATTTATTTCACGCACGTTTTAGACGAGGAGTGAGAGGAAAGATCTCATGCAGGTGTAATTATTCATTGAAGTGGGATGAACTGTCAACAAGTTAAAAAAAGAAAAGAAAAACAATTCAACAAGCACCTTTTTAGTGAAAGTCTTTCGCCTGTCAAATCAAGAACATGGAGAAGGGAGGTGTAGAGATTAGCTCGTGTAGAAATTTAGCCAAAAGCTAGGCTCATTGGATGTTGAATAAATAAACAAGGTCGAAGTGCACCGTCAGCTTGTTGCTAAACATAACTTTCGCATTATCTTTCGAAGATAATGGAGCAAATGTATACTTTTTACTTGTCAAAACAGCAAATTTGGGCACGTTGGGACAAGGATGTAAGTGATGAAAGTGATCTATTTTGGCTTTTCTTAGCGTGCACCCATGACTCGTCTAAACATTGCAAGCTTAAGCTGCGCCTAACAAGACGATAAGCTCATGAAAAGCCAAGTTGGTGTATTCGACATTAGTTTCCAACTAATATTGTTGAAGCGTCAAAAACCAAGAATGGAAATGCGTGATTACAAATTCTAAGTATATATGAAATATTTAAATTTACTAAATGTTTTCTGTAACCATGGTTAATTTAGCAGAACGTGCGTGATGATAAGACAAGAAATTCTTATGGTGTTCAGGTTATTATTAGATAGTTTACAATATAAAAGGCATGGATATAAAAAAAGAAGCGAAACGTGATATAAAGAATATAAATAAATAAATAAATTTAGATAGATAAGATCTTTTTATCATATGTTATTTCTCTCATTTTTTATTTATGTCTATGTCTCTACCTAATTATTGACTATTAATATTCATTTCCTGACTATTTAACTATTGATTAATTATGAAATCTACTATCATATCTAAGAAAAAAGAAAGGAAAGGAAAAGCCGCCGGTTCATGCTATATATGCATGCGAAAGTGGTCGACAAAAAGACAGCGTGTGATGCCTATCTATCGAAGGCTGTTGATTGTTATGTAACCTTATAGTCATGGACTAGAGTTCAAAAGACCACTCTAGTCTAGATACCATTTGAGTCCAATATATAACATGAAATCCCAGAGAGGCAAAGGCATGGACGTAAAGCATGACAAAAATGTGAGGAATCTAGAGATGTGAGAGCATTTTCAGTGAAGTCAGTATGTAACATCAAAAGATGTCATGTTTCCACAGTTTTTTCCTTGTTCAAATATTTGGTTCAAGGGTTAGCTAGCTAGGAAATTTGGGGTAAGGGTAGAATAAACATTATAGCATCTTTTTTAGCTAGGGATTTTGGTTCAACTTCCCCATGTCCATGATTGTTTATCCCATGCTGTAAAAGAGAGAGTAAAGGCACACCAAATAGTTTCAACATATCATGGCATGGAACGCGTGGTGTACCAATACTCGTGAATCACAAGAACCAATGTAATGCATCTGCCGCTTCCAAAATTCAGGATAGAATAACTTGCCAAATGCTAATGACATGATTAGGTTTAATAATACTATAGAGATCTCTTTAGTTACAATTTAATTAGAACAAATACAACTATTTGGTTCCAAGATATATACATATATATATATAGACACACACACACACTATTGTCCTTCACATTTTAGTTTTAAGCAATGTAACTCTTTTCATCCAAAATCAGCTTCAATCATCATGAAATTAATTTGACAAATGGTGGTTTTCAATTGGAAATGAATTCAGCTATTAACCAATCATAAAACATCGTGTCCCTTTCAACTTTAGCTATCGAAAACATGAAGAGACCATGAACGGTAGAACTAGCATTGCTACCACATTAAAATATCAAAGATATAATTCCTCGCTTTGAAACCACCAGATGTGCTTGTCATAAATCAATGTCTAAAGAGATAAATCTAGATTTAAGAGGCCTAAAAACCCTGAAGGTTCAAAACACATGATCTCAAAAAATATACTTATACAAAATTACTTATAAGCTTAGCCCGGTGGAAGAATCCAAAGTCTTATAAGAATATATTATATTTATATTAATAGTAGAGCGTCAATATACTTCTCTCACTCCAATACAACCATTTTCTAGTGGGGCTTGGGAAACGCACACACCATCATCAAAAAATCTAAAGTTGATCTCATGGAATGGATACATAGTCATATTCGACATTATTGGTCTAATTATTGGTCTAATTATTAGATTCTACTAGACTATAATTGTTGGATTATAGACAAAGTTTGAAACTCTTTACATGACCAAATTCCAAACAAACTAATTGTAGCTAAAGCATCGATTGTATACTCTATAGATGAAAGAAAGTATGCACATTAAAAATAATTTTATTGAATTTAATAGAATAATTTTTTATTGTTATATTGAATAATTTTTTATTTTTAAAATATTGATGTTAAGTTTGAAGACGAGGACTAGGTTTTTATTTTATTGTGTTATTTACCTCAATTTTATGATCATTTTGTTGATACTTTATTATATGAAAGGGATAGTTTAAGTTTAAAAAATATCAAAACTTTCTTAAATTCTAAGGAGTTGAGAAACTAAGTGTTAGAAAATCATAATGATGATCATAAAAAGGGCTTGATTATGAGGGGTAAAATAAATAATAACGGTGGTTCAAGTAATAGAGGCAAGTCTAGATTAAAATAAAAGTCTAAAAAAAAATATTTTGATTGTTATGAAGTATGGCATTTTAGAAAGAACTATCCTAAGGGAAAAGATAAGAGAAAGAAAGGGAAAGCCAGAGTTTTAAAATTCAAATAGGCTCGGCGAGTCGACCCAGGACTCGACCAGCCCAGGCTTAAGACCAATCTGGGTGGAGTCTTGGAAGTTGGCCGGTGGGTCAACCAAGGCCACCCAGTCAAACTTGGCTGAGACCTGGGCTTTTTTTTTTAACTAACAAATGTTAAACGACAAAGAGCAACAAAGCAGAATTGGGCATATTCATCACAGAGCAAACCTAATTAAAAAGAATCCAAGTTCAATTGCTGAGGAACTGAGGAGAGTACAAGACGTCTTGATCATTGTTGTTTCACTGCGAAAAAGGTTAAACTCTTGTTTCTGTTCACGAATCTCCTTCTTTCACTCTCTCTTTTCTTTATTCTTGGTCGTGTTTTGAAATTGTAGTTTTGGCATTGATTTGCTGTTTGTTGATTCAATCACATTGATTCATTCGTAACCCAGTAATCTCAACCTCACGTATGTTTCTATATTCTTTTATTTTCTGTAGCATAATAAATCTTCTGCTATTAGAAAATGTAGAAAATGGATGAGGAAACTAATTTTGTTCGATGCACTAGTTTTAATCGATGCATTTGCTTCTAGAATTGTTATAGCTAAATATTGAAATTGTTATAAGAATTATTGATTATGGTTAACATATTTTGGCTAGTAATGTTTGTTTGGTTTTACAGTTGATTGTAAATTTAAGCAAACATAAGTTATAGAGATTTTGATAGGCTTGCTTGCAAGGTTGTAGAGTGTTTGTTCATTTGTTCTACTTTTGCTTCTGCAAATTTTATTTAAGCTGGTTATGCTTAATTAACTATGTTTCATGGAGTTACTGTGACATTGATTAGTTAGTTGATGTTATCAACTTTTGCTAGAGTTATTATGGCATCAGACTTTGCTTTCTCATGTTGATTGCTGGCTGATTTTCCACATTTGCTTGCTTGTTATTAGTTCAGGATAAGAAAATAGCTTTGATAAAATTTACAAGGAAGCATAATCTATTTTTATTATATGTGATTGATGGGGCTGACATTGTTAATCTAATTAATGAATTGCAAAGTGATTTGGCTTGAAATTATATTCCCTCTTATAAATTATGTTAGGTTCTTAAAATGTCTTCACATAATGGTAGTACTCCATGTAGTGATCCTTCAACGGCCTAATCATCTCAACCTTTAATTTCCATGTCAAGTGGTAGTAGAGGAAGAACAAATTTGGTATGGGGTCATTATAGAGAAGCTCATGAACTTAGTGTTAGGTGTAAAAAAACTAAATTAGTTTGTTTATACTGTGTTAAAGTATTTATGAGTGGTGGCTTTAACCGATTTAAGCAACATTTAGCTAGAGCTAAAAGAGAAGTTGAACAATATCATGCATGTTCTCCTGATGTTCGACATTAAATGCTTTTGAATCTTAAAGGAAATGCTGAAACAAAAAAAAAGTTAGAGAAATGCAAACAGATTTCAATCCATTTAATACACGACAAAAAGAGCATGAACAAATGATGATTGGGCAATTAAAAGATGATGGTGGTGGTGGTAATAATGATGGTGATGATGAGGATGATAGGGATGTCAGTGCTAAAAAACATATGTTACCACCGAAGGTTTCAAAAAAAGAAAAAGATTTAAAATACCAACACTATAAAACAATTGACTACAAGTTATGAAAAGCAGAAGAAATCTACAATATAAAGGACATATTTCATGCCAAGAACAACTCCTGGTGCTTAAAAGTCCCTTCAGAATTGTTGGCAAAGAAAGGAAGTAGTTAAATGGGGTGATCTTGCTTTAACAAAGTGGATGATTGATGCATGTGTGTCATTTAATATTGTTAACTCTATGTATTATTAGCATGCCTTAGATGCTATAATAGCCCATGGGTCCTAGTTATAAAGGACCAAACTTGCATGCTATTCATGGTTATTACTTGGCAAAAGCAGTTGATGAAGTCAAGTTTTATATTGAGACTCATCAAGAGATTTGGAAGAAAACTGGTTGCACATTAATGGTTGATGGATGAACAAATTAGAAGAGGAGGACTTTAATTAACTTTTTAGTATATTGTCCTAAAGGAACAATTTTTTAAAAAACTGTGGATGTATCAAATGTCTCAAAGACTGCTAGATTGTTGTATCAGTTGCTTAGAAAGGTTTTTTTGTATGCTGGGGTAGAAAATATTATGTATATGGTGACTGATAATGCTGCAAATTATGTTGTTACTAGCAAGTTATTGATGAAAGAATTTCCTTCAATATTTTAGTCTCTTTGTGCTGCTCATTGTATCAACCTTATACTCCAGGACATTGGTAAATTGCAGTCAATTTGTTGTGTTGTTAAGCATATTTCTAGTATCACAAAGTATATTTATAATAATTGTTATCCATTGTACATGATGAGGAAGTTCACTTTGTTTAGCTCCTACTCATTTTGCTACCAATTTCATTGCATTGCAAAGAATTTTAGCTCATAAAAATGAGTTGAGAGCTATGGTGACATCTAGAGAATAGATCTCATCTGCTTATGCTAAAGATAGCAAAGGAAAAAAGTTTGTTAAAAGTGTGCTCTCTGTTTTGGGAAGAATATGCAATAATTATGTGAATGAGTGATCCTTTAATTTGAGTTCTACGAATTGTTGATGGTGATGATAAACCTTCGATGAGATAGTTGTATGATGTTATTCATCATGCAAAAGAAGAAATGATGAGTAGATTTCAAAAGAGAAAGGATAGATTGAAACCTTTCACGAATATTATCAATAACTAGTGGGATGGATAACTTATAGAAATCTTTATATGGCGGCATTTTGGTCGAATCCTCGATTTCAATATAATGCACATATAATAGATAAACATATCAATATCATTTCTGGACTTGTAGATGTTCTTAAGAAATATGCATATGAAAATCTATCATTGTAAAATAAGATTACAAGTGAGATGAAATTGTCTAGGAATGCTAACCATGACTTTGGTCGAGTGTCCACAATAAATAATCGCACTCTTATGCCTCCAAGTATATAATTTTTATATTTAAAATTATTATTTGCTTTGTCATACACTCTTACTTATTATTGTTTTGTATAGATGAATGGTGGATGACATATGGAACCAGTGCTCCATATCTACATAGTTGGTTATATAAGTATTAAGTCAAACTTGTAGTTCTTTAGGATATGAGAGAAATTGGAGTATGTTTGAACATATCCATTCGAAGAAGAGAAATATATTAGAGTATTAAAAACTCAATGACCTTGTTTACGTCCACTGCAATTTAAGATTGAAAGAAAAGTATTCTTCATTTATCTAATTCCTTAAATATTATTTTATTTTGTTTCGTAGCATTACTAATACATATATTGTGTTTACCTTCACTTTTAATATATAGGAGTTATTTGAAAGAACGAAATTATGATCCAATTAATGTTGAGACAATTTATGACATTAAAAATTGAAAAGTAGAAGATGACTTGTCAATCTTAACAACTGAAGAAGCAAAGAGTTTTCACCAAGTTTTATTAACTATGACCATACAAGATACTTTAAATGACAGTAATTAATGATTGAGTATTTAGTGATAAATATTATTTAAAATAAAATTTTATTTAACACATAATATTTATTTATTAATTGTATTTGAAATGTAGATATCATAAATGTTAATGATATTGAAGATGACTGTGATGATGAAGTTTCAAATGAGCATGTTAATGGTTTATTAGGTGTTGACGGGATTGGCTCAATTTCATTGACATTGGGTCCAAATTTTGCTCCTATGAATATAGAATAACTTAATGTATTCATTAAACAAAAATAAATGTGTTGTTGATTTAGAATTTATGTGGTTAGATGTTTTGTCTGAAATATTTTAGAATTTACATTTGGTTTGTGTTTTGGATATTGAATTAAATTTATGTTGTTGGTTTATAATTTAAATTTAGTATATGTAAGGTTGCATTATAACTTGTTATGTGTTTTTTTATAGTTTTTTTAGGTTAACACAGGTTAACCCATCTGACCCATGAACCGATCATTGAATCAGGTCAATGATCGGGTCAGGATTCAAAACTATGAGAAAAGGCTTTGATGTTAAATATATTATTAGTAAAAGGAAAATTTCTGATGAAGTTGAAAGTGTTATGGCTATATTTGTTGGTAAGTTAGGTGATGGGCAAATTTTTTATTCAGATTAAATATTTCATATTTGCTTTAATAAAATCTAGTTTAATACTTGTTATTAATGGGATTGTTTTACTAAGAGACAATAAAGTACTTTTTGTTGTTGGTGTAGGCACAACTTGAATTGAATTTAAATATATGATGATATTGTTAGAAAATTAAAGGTTCAACATGTTCTAAAGATGAAAAGGAATTTAATTCATTTAAGTATTCTTGATTTACAATATTATAATTATTTTTTAATGATTTTAAAAAAAATTATTTTGATGATTTATAAAGATAAAAAAAATTATTGGAAAAAATGTTTTTCACTTGACTTCAAAAAGAGTAAAAAAACAAAAAAAAATTATAAAATTTATATGTTATTTTGTGTTTATTTATGCTACTATTTTATTATTACTTTTTCTAACTAATGTTTTGTTTTAATTTAAAATGAACAAAAACAATAGAAAATCAATATGTAAAAAAACAAACAGTTGAACTCATGAAAATAAGACTTTTATGACAAACTATATTGAAAAACCCGGCTTATAAAGAAATAATATTAGATAATCATTCAAAGTTTCATGAAAGTATTTTATTTAGTTATTCATTTTCTTTTGACATTTTAAAATAAAGTTAAAAAAAATAAGCTAACATAAAAAAAATATTTTTTAAAAATCTAGTAAAAATGTTTTACAATTTTTTTATAATTTCTTATAATTTTATTGATTTTTTTATCAATAAAAGTCTAACACAAATCCCTTATTATTTTTAAAAGTCAAAATTAAAAAAAAAAAACAGATTATAAATAGAGTGACTCGAACTTGAGTAACCAAATCATAGATATAGATATCTAATTATCTAGATCGAAAATATAGGTTTTTCTTTCTTCAATCCAACCAAAATTGATACCCTTATATTGTATCATTAAACTATACATAAAAGATTATCTCAATCTATGTAATATATTTTAGGCAATTGAAGTATTCCTTTTAACATATAGATTTTTTTAATTATTTTCTTTATGAATCTACTTAACCGAATTCTTTGTAGCTATGGGTATAGAGACTATCACAGTCACATACTCATTTATACTATTAAAAAAATCATAAAAATTATTATTTTTTCACTGTGCATTAAAACACATTTTTTTTAGATTAAAATAGTGAAATAGCTTTTTTTACCTTTCTGAAAAATCCAACAACCTTGCTATTAGGGGTGGTACTGTACTAAATGTTCTACTTGTGGTTTCGGGGGTATTCACGTTTGGCATATACCTGCTCTGACCAAGATCTTCGAAGATGATTCCATATTATAATTCGGTGAAGGAACTTTAAGGCAATCTTAAGAAAATGCACCTAGTGTTGTTGAGTAGTTCTAAAAGCATGTGCACAAGCTTGTTACGAGAGATGTGATCCTGCTCATAAGGGTAATGAAATTATCCATGAAGCTAGCAATTTTTTTAGCACCCTAAATAACATAATTACCTTTAAAAGTAAAAAAAAAATAACATTAAACATCGGTGAAGAGGTTTTTCATCTTTTTAATTTTTAAATAATTTAAAATGGCTTAATTATCCTTAAAGTAAAAAAAAATCTTAAATTAGCATCTTTAAGAGCATTTTTTTATTAAGTTTTTTTTTGTTATAATTAGATTTGAAGTATTTGGTAATTCAACAAAAAATAAACATTATTAAAAAAAAATATTAATGCAAGTGTTAGTGTGTGGACAACTCTTGTTATATGTGAAGGGCACAAACAGCGTTGTTTAGTAACTAAACATCGACTTCCACAGCAACATTTGAATTGTCCTGGTGATCTTTCTATGATGTGGTGATACATGTAATCAAGAAGTATCTGGTTTGGTTTTAATTGTTTTTTTTTTCTTTCCCTCCTCGATTATTATGTCTGACCCTTTATAATTTCAAAGTAGGCTTTTGATTGTTTTACCTTCAAATTTAGTTCTTATTATTTTAATTATTATTTATTTTATATAAAATAATTTATAAAATTAGAATTTTTTTTATATTTTATCCTCTAATATTTTTCATTTGTCAGATTTGGTCAGCATTTTTTTAGTTATTATTTATTTTATGTAAGATATTTTTTAAATTCTAATTTTTTTATTATTTCATCCTTGTTTGTTTTTTATTTTCTATTAAATTTTATTTTTATTTTTTTAATTAATTTTTTTTACTTTGGTAAATTTTTAAATTGATTTTTTTTTTACTCTTTACCCTTTAACATTAAATTGGTTAGGAATTGAGCTTTTTCATTGAGTATAGGTCTAGGATTTTATTAGAAATAAATTTAAAAAATTAATAAATATTTAAAAGATTCACTCAAATTTATTTATTTGTTTGTTTTTGAGCTTATATTTTTTATTTTTATCTTTCAATATTTATTTAATTGAAGATTTAACTCGATTATTTTTTATTTTCTTTGTAATAGGATTGTTATTAATTTTGAAAATAACTTGAGTTATTTGGTTCTTTAAAATTGGATTTTTATATTTTTTTATAATATTATTTTAATTTTATATCTATAATCACAAAAATAGATAAAATTAATCTAGTTTGATTTAATTTTTTATTTTTTATTTTTTATTTTTTTAAAAAAGCAGCCTCCATCGTACACGAGGCCACAGAAGAAATAAACTTTCCATAAGGCGACTTATGTTACGCTCAGCAAGGATGGTTTAAATTCCAGGACAGCACCAAAAAGATAAGGTGTGAATCGAATCAAAGCAAGCTGTCCACGATAGAGACAACAACAAAATATAAGGTACAAGAGTGTCGATCCACCACCACAACCTCATTGTATTGTTTCTTGGTATGAAAGGCCACGTGGTCATAGCTTTTGTTAAATCTTCTTTTCTCTTTTTTCACCAATAGCTTTTGTTAAACCAATCTGTTATTATATAACCGTATTTTAAATAAAAAAATCAAAGTATGTTTTTAGTTTTATGATAATATTTTATTATTATTTTGATATACTAAAATAAATAAAAAATTATTTTTAAAAAATTCTAAATAATAATAATAATAATAATAATAAAGAATAAATCTGCAGCTAACAAATCGCTTTGCTCATCATTCCACCTATCATTTAATATCTGTACTCTACATTATTGAGTCCACTATATCGGACCTTGAGGGTTAAAATTAAGTGTGTTTTTATCAATGTAATGTAGCATTGTGTCTTTGTATGTCAAGGTTTTATTCAATAACAATTCTGTTTTAATTAATGATTTTATGAGTACAAAGAATTATTAATAAAATAGTGAAAAGTGAATTAGAAAAAAAAATCAACAATTATTTTTGAAATGGAGCAATTTCACTGGCCGACCCTTAATTCATAACACATGGAGAGATGTTAAAAAATTAAAAAAAAAAAAAAAAACAGTTATGTGGAGAGCACCATGCAACATTATCAGAGGCACCTAACAAAACACAATTTTTATTAAAAATATATTTTTTTCATTTTCATATTATTTTGAAATACTAATATTAAAAATAACTTTTAAAAAAATATATTATTTAAATAAAAAATATTTTAAATTGTAATCACTATTATATTTCAAACACCATCTTTACCTTCCACAATTCATAACGATACTTCGAACCCAAGATGATGCTTTCGTTTTTCGATCGGAGCAAATGTTTTTTCAGATGAACAATAGGTGTACTTACATGTGTTAATTTTAGAAAGCACATGGGACTCTCTAGGTACTTGAAAAAGCATAGTGCGCAGTGCTGTTGTCTTTTTCTGAAAGGCAATGCCCTTATTCTCCTTTGAAAAGGCAAAAGGTGGGCATGTTTCATGTGATCAAGTTTTGCAAGTGATGTCGGCATAATTGCTTCACCGTTCTGGTTCAGTGATCATCACTCGCTAGAATTTTAAAATTCTCTTGAAAGAGTGGGTTCTCAAGAAAATAAGTTATTGTTTTATAATCATAGTAAACACAAAGATGCTGGGAGTCCGGTTGTCTCATGTTTACAGGGAAGCAAATAGGACTGCATATTATTAGCAGCTTGAAAAGAAATTATTTCATAGCTTAAAATATTAAAATATAATTTTTGGTATTTTTTTAATCCAATGTGTAATCTTTACCACTAAAATTTTTTAATAGCTTTAAAATATTTTATATTTTAAAATATTAAAATATAAAATATAATTTCATTTATGAAAAAACAATACAGTTTAAAAAATTATAAATAACATAGGCATGAGTTCTAAATATAATTTGCAACTCTTTTAAATTATAAAAATATTTAACACAAGATTAAAAAAAAAATAAAAAATAAAAAAGAAAGAGAGAAAATTGATGCATACTGAAATTTTAATGATAACATTATTGATATTATTAAAAAAATATTAATAAAACAAATCTAATAATTCAAGATAAAATTATCAATAATGATAAAATGAGTTATATATACCGTTCAAATATAAATTCATACACGCCATTCAAATACAAATAAGTTTTAATATCTTTAAATAAATAACTCCTGTGATTTATTTTATGCATGTAATTTTTTTTTAATTTTATATCCATTAATTTTATGATTTAAAAAAATTTACAACTTTCAAAAATATGCTATGTATCTGAATAAGTTTTAGATTTAATTCTGTAATATCGAAGGTTGAGCTCAGAACTATGCACTCCATTCAATCCTGAAAAAAAAAAATCTAGGAAGAGTATCCGTAGCTACAGCTAGTAATGGGCCCACTTCATAAATATGGCCTGTTACTGAATTTTCAACGCCACATGAATATCCAGAAAATGCTCATGACAACCCTGCCATGACTTTTAAGTTCAGAAATTTTAGGCAGCATTAGGTGTACGGTTAAAAATTGGTGGCTAATAATAATAATAATAATAATAACTGAATCTATCTCATATGGATAACTGCATCGATGAAAAATAATATAAAAGTTTAAGAAAAACCCGTTTGTCTTAGTAAATCTTTAACTATTTTTGATGAAATTCAAAACTAAACTATCAAATTCAATTGTAAAAAGAGAATAAATAATTAAATTGTTAATTATGAGTAATGAGAAGAAATAAAATGTTGGTTTGTTTTTTTGAGAAATATATATATATATATTGTTAAGAAATTAAAAAAAAAAGATACAAACATACACCAAATAACCTTAAAATTTCAAAAGATAAATTTTAACTTTCACTGACCCTTTAACAAACAAAAACTTAGAAATATTTAATCTACCTGATGTCAAATTTACACGTATAAATCAAATAACCCTAAATAACAACCATGAAGAATGAGTTTGTTTTGTGAAAAAAATTTCTATGAAAATTTTTATTATATGTTAAGTAAAACGATAGCTTCAAATTTAAATCACTTTTCAATAATTATTTTTTAAATAATAATAATAATTTCAAAAAAAGCTAAACCGATAATAAAAGAAATAATGATGGTGATAATTATAATGATTGTATTTATGATAATAATAAATATAGTTGTAATTATAATTGGATGATAGTTGTTATAATAAATAATGATGATAAAAAATAATTTTTGTAATTGTAGTTATTTTAACAATAAAATAATGGTGATAACTTTAATGATAATAATGAATAATGGTGGTTGTTGTTGATATTGTTACGACGGTGTTAATAGTCAATGTAGTGATAGTAATAGTACAAATATTGATAGGGATTACATTGATGGTGGTTATAATAGTTGTGGTTGTAATAAATGTGATAATGATTGTATTTATAATAATATTGATAGTGATGGTAAGATAGTAGCGGTTAGGATAATAATGATAATAACAAATATATTTATTTTAGTAATAAAATAATAGCGATGCTAGTGATGACAAGTGATAGTGGTTGTCATGATAATGATGGTATTGAATAATTAAAGTGGAGGTGGTAATGGTGAAAATGATGATGAATTGTTGGTTACCATGAAAAGTATATAGATGATGGTGGTAGTTATGATAATTGTTGTAAAAATTATATTTGTGATAATAATTATAACAGTAATAATATATTGATTGTGGTGATGTGATGATGATTATTATGATAATAGTAATTATAGTAATAACAAAAAAATAATAGTTGTTTCAATAGTAAAATGGTGGAAATGATAATAATAACTAGCCAAAATAATGATTGTTATAATAATTATGATGTTGAATGATTAAATTGTTGATTTTAATAGTTAAAATGATGATGAATTATTGGTTCTTAAGGTGGTGGTTATATTATAACAAGGTGATAATGTTAAGGGCTACAATGATTATGATGTTACGTTGTGTTGGTGATGGTGATAATGATAGGTAGTTTTATCAAACAATGTTGAATAATAAATAATAAGATGAAAATGATAAAATAATAATTACTTTAATAATAACATATTAATTGAATGTAAGTGATATATTGATGTTAATTATAAAAATAATGATGATGATGATGATGATAATTATTAAAATAGTTAAATAATGATAGAGGTGAATATTAGAAATTAGTACTAACAATAAAATTATGTTTTTTAATGAAAAATATTTTTCATGGACTAATTTTCTAATATTTATTTTAATGGAAAAAAAGAAATAAGGTTCTTGAAAGATATTTTCCACAAAATAAAACAAAAAACTAAATGAAAGCTAGTGGTTCAAAGAAAAGTAAATAATACTAAAAATTCACAAGCCAGCAGCTCTCAAGGGGGGTGAACTTTACAATAAAATTAAAACCATGAATTGAATGAGCAAAATGAAATTCTTTCTTTCACCTGCCATATTGACTACACTAGGAAGATTTAGTTGTTAAACTTTAATTCATATACAGGATATTATTACCATGCTATTTAGAATTAATTATTTATTTATAAATTTTAATTTAATTTATAAATAAATTGAATTTATATATTTGGAAAAAAACTATAATTTAATTCATTTTGTTTACTATATTAACATTATCACCTTATCTTATTCATTCAAATATTTCAAAAAAATAAAATAAAATGCCTGGATAGGTATTTAAGAAAAAGTTAAGTTTAACATTAACTTCTTCTAAACAGAGGAGTTGACTTTTAATTTAACTTGGTATTATTTATATAAATTTTATTTTATTTAAAATTTATTTTTTTATATTAAAAATAATTTCAAATATGAAATTTCATTTAAAGGAATAAATTCAATTCGTTTTAAATGACCTAAAAATAAATAAGATGAAAAGGAATCAATGGCTAGCCCCGGACACGAAAGACAAGGAGAAGTTTAGATTGTCCATCCTTTAGTATTCCTTCAATGAATGTGGACTTTCTATTTCAATTAAATTTCAAATCTTGTATAAAAAAGTCATTGATGTTGTGCCAATTCTATATATATATATATATATATATATATATTAAGCTAGAAAGATTATATTTTTGTAACCGGTCTTGGAAAATCTTTTACTTAAGGAAAAATGTGGGCCGCAACCCATCAATATTAAAAAATTATGTCCTTTTCCCCTCTATAATATGGTAGATTTAGTTATTTTATTTAATGAGTTCTAATTTAAATCTTGGACAAACAATTATTCATTTTTCAAGACTCTTTCTTGACAAAAAAAATTAGTTTGATCCTTAAAACAAAAAATTATTTATTTCTTGTCCCTAATGATATGCCTATTAAACAAAAAATAATAAGCCCATGAAAGTATACAACCTTGGATTATTAAGTTAGAATCTTTGTCACTTTACTAACCATTGATATTACGCCAACGTTAAAAAAATAAAATAAACATTACGAGGATGAATACAAGAAACATAAGTGGCCCTCGACTCCGTCATTGTTTTTTTTTTTAAAGTATGTCTCCTTTCCCTTTATAATAAGCTAGATTTAATTTTAACTTAAATCCTGGACAAGCAAAAACTTTAATCATTTTCCCTTGAAATACTTCTTTATTGACACCCTAAACCCTTTAAATATAGAAAATTAGGTCTTTTCCCCTTAAAAAGTGATATATTCAATTTTCTCTAAAAAAATCTAGTTTGATGCTTAAAACAAAACTTATTTATTTCTTGTCCCTAAACATATACTTAATAAAAAATGTTTGTTTGATCCTTAAAACAAAAGTTATTTATTTCTTGTCCCTAAATATATACTTAATAAAAAAAGTTTGTTTGATCCTTAAAACAAAACTTACACACTTCTTGTTCCTAAATATATACTATTAAACAAAAAGTTTTGTCACTTTGGGCAAAGAGGTATGGCATAAAAATGATAAAAAAAAAATTAGCTTCTTTAATTTCTTAGGTGTATTCCTATGATTCATTAAAATCAAAACTTAAATGGTATCTAACAACATGATAATAAGCTTATGACAATTATACACCTTTACACCTTGTGTCAGTATCTTAGCCAATTTAAATAATCATTGATATTGTATAAATGTTAAAATAAATAAATAAACATTAGGAGGATGAACACAGGAAACACAAGTGGCCCTCAACCCTTCAAGGTTAAAAAAAGTTCTCCCCTTTCCTTTTAAAATATAGTAGATTAAGTCATTTTTATTTAGACAAAGTCTAATCTAATCCTTAGACTTCCCTTGAAAAACTTCTTTCTTGACATGTTTAACCCTATAAATATTAAAAATTGGGTCCCTTCCCTATTAAAAAAATGATATATTTGAATCTTGTCATTTTTTATAAAAAAAATTAGTTTGATTATTAAAACAAAACTTATCTATTTCTTTTCCCTAAAGATATATTTATTAAACAAAAAAAATTCCCATATTGGGACAAAGAGATATGATATCCAATTTGGCTTCCAATTTCTTTAACATGCTCTTATTACCTTTTATACTAAAATAATATAGGATTCTTTCTCGAGCCTTAGTGTTTATATGAATAATAAAGTTTCTTTTTTTAATTTATTTTTCAATTCACCTTTTTCTTTTATTTTTTAATTTATTTTTTTTTAATTTTATTTTTAGTCTTTTTTTTTAACAATCATCCTTGTTACTTTTGGACTGAATAAGTCAATTGAATTATATAAAAATAACTCTTATACTATTTAAATTTAAACTCAAGCTAGGCAATAAAGTCAGGATGAGAAGTTTTTTCTATCAATTTGTTTCTTTCTTTTTCTCAATTTCCTTAGATTTTTTTTACTAGTAAGCTGAGTTTCCTTGAGACCAACTAATTCAACAAGTTCAGGTTAAACAAACTCTCACATTATTTAATTTTAAACTTAAATAGGCAAGAAGTTTGGTCAAGAGGTTTTTCCTATCAATTTTATTCTCAAACTTTTCTTTTTCAGTCAATTAGATGATCTTTGGACATGTCAAGTCAATTAAGGCACATGGAAAAAACTTCCACATTGTTTAATTTTAAATATGTTCTAGAGAAGGAGTTAGATTCGGAGGTTCAAGGGTGCCTTGTTAAGCTAGGTTTAATAAAAAATATAAAATAATCCTTTACAACCTAATTATTTTTTATTACGTTAAAAGTATTTTTTTCATTTAACCTGAAAATATAGCGCGAGCTTGTAAACTAGTGATTGACTACAAGCAAAGCCTAAATGGTAACTCTATAATTTGATTTCTCAAATTTCTTAGGTAAACTCCTATAATTTTTTATAAGGGGCATCTTAGAGAACTACGGGAAAAAATACAAATGAAAATCATCATATAGTTTTATGGTAACTAGAAATATGAACTGGTTTCTAGAATTTTAAGTAAGGGGTTAGTTATGTGATAGGAGAGATAGTTATCATCTAATTTATTTTTTCTAAAATAAGTTACATTGCCACTTTTTTTTTATAATAGTAGTGCTTATTATGTTATTTATAAAGTTTGCTCAAACTAATATATATGTGTTTGTTATTAAAGAGAAAAAAAAGCTATTAAAATCTATGAAAATGATTTGGGGTTTGGAATTGACAATAAAACTCAATTTTTTTTTTAGAATAGAGACATTTGATCTAATAGGATTGTAAATGATAAATTATGTTTTAGGCCTATTTTTCTTGATTATGTATACTATGGGCTAAAAAGCCTCCATCCCCCCCTCGTAGAACTTAATAAAAATATTATAACACATGAAAAAAATAGAAATAAGTATCTATATTTATTGATAAAAATATTTACAAACACAAAAAAAAATATTCACATTATATGTATGTATGAAAAAAAAAATATTGTTACCTTGAAGATGACTCTATTGATAGGATAATAATTTATTGTATAATAAAAAAAAATATCTGTCTTTCTTTCTCGCACACAAAGCTTTTAAAAACATATATTTTTTTTTTCAAATTTCATAAAATATAACTTGATTAAAGATCATGCTACCTTTAAGTTTAACAAAAATCATATAAAACAAATAAAAAATATTTTTTTTATAAAAAGATAACAAAGTTTCAACATCCATTTAACATCATTTAACATGACTCATTTGAGAATTTAGCAAAAGGGGTGATCTTTTAATAAGAATTTGCACAAACCTTATGTGTGTGAAAATATTCTTACCATTTTTTCTCAAGAATATCATTAAAAATCGAACAATAAAAACATCCATACTTAATATACCTAAAAAAAATCAAAATCACACCACAATTCTCTACACATGGCAATCCAACACCTGCATTTATGATTATCAACACATAAATAAAATATTTGAATAAAATATCATATGAAATATTATACAAAAATAATAAATTCATTTGGATTTGGGATTTACCTATTGTCTTGCCAAAATCAATTGGAATTTGGGTAAAATTGCTATAACAAATAAGGATAATAATGGTGGCGTGTGATTAACAAATGCATATATACTTTTTATTTTTTTAACTCTCTTTTTTTTGTTAAATTTTTCTTTTTCTAGTCTTTTTTTGTCATATATACGTGTGTGAAAATTCTTCTTCTTTGGTTTTCTCTCATGAATCTTTTATATTCCTTCTACTTTATATATTTGTCTAATCTATTTACAGGCTCTTTCTTGTTTATCCTTTCACTTATTCTTTATCACTTATTCCATTTTATTCTTATCTTTCAATCTCTTGGTCTCCTATCTTATCTATCCTTTAATTGTAGTAAAAAGGTATTTAAAATCTTATTTTAATTATAGTCCCCTTTTTTCTTTAATAAGTAATCATGTCACTCCCTTTTTTTTCTTGTTTTTCCTTTCTTTGATTTTTCTAATTTCTTGTTTTTGCTTTTTTAAAATATGTTAATAAGGGATCAAAAACGAGTTATGACATAATTAATTAAAAGCAAAACCTAAATGGTGCCTAACAAGAAAATAATAAAGTTATTAAAATATACCACCTTTGATTAATAAGTTAGTGTTTAGGCCATTTTAATTAATAACTAGTATTATGCTGATGTTTAATAAAATAAAATAAATGTTACAAGGTTGAATATAAAAAATATAAATAATTCTCAACCCTTAAGGCTTTAAAAGTTCTTTTTTTTTTAATTTTAAAGGGTATAACTCAACTAGTTAAAATTTAAATTTGTTTTTTAAAGATCACTAGTTTGAGTTTTATAAATTTTAAAGTCATTATATACTTACATAATTATTAATTTTAGAGTTTGTGAGATTAGTCGAAATATACGCAAGCTGATTGGAACACCAATAATAATAATAATAATAAAAAGAATTTCTTTTTCATCCCTTTTATAACATAATATATTTAGTCACTTTAAATTAGAGAATTCTAATTTAAATATTGAACAAGCTAAAAAAACCCCATCATTTTCCCTTGATAAACTTTTTTCATGACATGTTTA
Organism: Populus ilicifolia; assembly: GCA_015708895.1. Lineage (NCBI taxonomy): Eukaryota > Viridiplantae > Streptophyta > Magnoliopsida > Malpighiales > Salicaceae > Populus > Populus ilicifolia. Next base: position 544,244 of record SRLM01000155.1, on the reverse strand, counting down.
ACCCTTTGAATATAAAAAAAGTGTTTCTCTTTCTCTTAAAAATAACATTTTTTATTTTTTTTCTTGAAAGAAAAATTTAGATTGATATGTAAAACAAGACTTAATTTAATTCTTGTCCCTAAAGATATACTTATTAAACAGCATATTTTGGCCCGTTGGGACAACGACGTATGTCATGAAAATATCTATAAATTGAACCATCTAGGTGGTGGTCAAGTGATAAGGACTTGAGATCAAGGGGTTTGCTCCTTTTGTGGTCTCAGGTTCGAGTCCTTGGTTGCTCATATGATGGCCACTGAAGGCTTACATGGTCGTTAACTTCAAGGCCCGTGGGACTAGTCGTGGTGCGCGAAAGCTGGCCCGGACACCCACGTTAATCTAAAAAAAATATGCTTTTATAAATTCTAGGGCATTCTCTTATTCTTGACTAAAAGCAAAATTTATTAAATGTTGCCTAACAAGACGGGAATAAGCTCATGAAACATAAAACCATGGGTTATCAAGTGAATATTTCAGCCACTTTAACTGATCAAAGATTGTTTTTCTGATTGTCATTATTGAAGCCAACAATTGAAGGATCACAACATTACTCTACCACTTGAGATGTGGAGAGAGATGAGAAAAGAGGTAGCTGATGCCTACGATCTAAATTCCTCGTCCCTAAAGATATACTTATGATGAAAATGATCTATTATTTGTCTTTTCTAATCTCTAGGGCATCATCTTATGATTAACTAAAAACAAAACTTAAAGGTGCCTAACAAGACGATAATAAGCCCATGAAAACATACATATCTAGGTTTTTAAATCAGTATCTCAGCTATTTTAAATAATTAATTATGCTTGTTTTTCTAATTTTATTAACCTAAAAACAAATTACAGTATTACACTTTAATAATAGGTTCTAAGAGTATTTTGTTTTTTAGAAGGTAGCTATGATATTAAAATAATATTTTTTTAATTTTTTTAAAATTATTTTTAACAGTAATACTTTAAAATAATTTAAAACTACTAAAAAAATATTAATTTAAATTAAAAATAAATAAACCTAAAAAATAAGAGATGAGAATAGCAAAGTTAGCAACGTTATTAGGAAAATTTTAAATGAAAATTTGATTGAAAAAATAAAATCTTATTGGATTTTGATTGGATCTACAAATTAACATGGAATTGACTTATGTACAGTATAATTTAAACCCTGACCTACGAGTTGTAATTATTTTCTTCAAGAAAGTAGTGGGCAGAAGGTGGATATGGCAGACCAGATGTGATCAACGGACAGTGGGGGCTAGACTACCATGGCAGGCTATAACCTAGAGGGAGCTCAAGTATATTTCAGGTCTAACATGAAGAGATCCCATAGGATATGGTCTTGAACAAAAACATGATAAAAATGCGAAGAATTAAGGAAACCATCAGCAGCAAAAAATGCGGAGTTGTCCCCCCCCCCCCTCCCC